>BQNB010162799.1:0-14517 GCA_026074375.1 Tanacetum coccineum | reverse complement strand
TTGAAGAAAATGGCACCAAAATGAACCACAAGGTCAACACCAGTCACACCAACCCCAAATGCAACAACCACCACAATTGTTACTAAGGCACAACTTCAGGCCTTAATTAACCAAGGAGTTGCTACTGCAATGGCTGAAGCAGAAGCAAACAGGGTTAGGAATGGCTACAACAACAATGGTTCAGGACCAAGGCCAGCACAAGCTGTTCGCGAATGCTCTTACTCAGAATTCCTGAAATGCAAACCTTTGGGCTTTAAAGGCACTGAGGGAGTCGTCGGACTCACTCGATGGTTTGAGAAAATGGAGTCTGTGTTTAGCATTAGCAATTGCACAGCATCTTGTCAAGTTAAATTTGCGACTTGCACTCTACAAGATGATGCTCTTACATGGTGGAATGCCCATGTTAAGACCACTACTCCCGAAGCAGCTCATGCCATGCCATGGGTAACACTAAAGAAAATGATGACTGATAAATACTGCTTGAGGGGTAAGATCAAGAAGATTGAGACTGAGATGTGGAATCTTAAGGTTAAGGGCATCGATGTGGTAGCCTACAATCGAATATTTCAGCAAATAGCGTTGATGTGTGCCAAGATATTCCCAGAAGATGTAGACAAGATTGAAATGTATATCGGTGGCTTGCCCGATATGATACTTGGCAGTGTAAAGGCATCAAAGCCGAAAACCATGCAAGAGGCTATCGAGTTTACAACTGAGTTGATGGATGAGAAGACCCATGCCTATGCTGAACGTCAGGCAGAAAAGAAAAGAAAGTATGATGATCTTTCCAAGAACAATCAAAACCAACAACAGCAGAATAAGAGGCAGAACACAGGCCAGGCCTACACTGTAGGCAATAGTGACAGGAAACCATACGCCGGGTCTAAACCTCTGTGTTCTAACTGTGATTACAATCATGAAGGTCCTTGTCCACCTAGGTGCAATAACTGCAAAAAGGTTGGCCATCTGGCCTAGGATTGTAGAAGCCGACCTGCAAATGCTAACAATAACAACTGCAACAACAACGACTGCAACAACAACAACAATAATCAGAAGGGAAATGGTTGCTATGAGTGCAGAGCTCAAGGACACTTTAAAAGAAACTGCCTAAAACTGAAAAACAATGATCGTGGTAATCAAGCTGGGAATGACAGGGCTCCAGCAAAGGTGTAAGTGGTTGGAAATTCGAGGGCAAACCCAGACAACGTCGTTGCGGGTATGTTCCTTCTAAACAACCGCTATGCTTATATCTTATTTGATATGAGTGCCGATCGAAGTTTTGTGTCTACTACATTTAGCTCCCAAATTAACATCACGCCATCTACCCTAGATCACTATTATGACGTCGAACTAGCTGACGGGAGAATAATTGGGTTAAACACTATCCTTAGTGGTTGCACATTAAACTTCCTAAACCACCCATTCAACATAAACTTAATGTCTGTAGAACTTGGTAGTTTCAATGCTATAATCGGTATGGATTGGTTGGCGAAGTACCAAGCGGTCATTGCATGTGCCGAGAAGATTGTTCGCATCCCCTGGGGAAATGAAACCTTAATCATACATGGTGATGGAAGTAACCAGGGAAATGTGACACGATCAAACATCATTTTGTACACTAAAATGCAGAAGTACATGCAAAAAGGATTTCCTATCTTTTTGGCACATGTCACTGCAAAGGAGGTTGAAGACAAGTCGGAGAAGAAGCGACTTGAGGACGTGCCAATAGTTCGAGACTTTCCTAAAGTATTTCCTAAGGACTTGCCGGGTCTTCCTCCGACTCGACAAGTGGAGTTTCAAATTGATTTGGTACCTGGTGCTGCACCTGTAGCACGGGCACCTTATCGATTGGCGCCTTCCGAAATGAAAGAGTTATCGGAGCAACTAAAAGAGTTGTCCGACAAAGGCTTTATAAGACCCAGTTCCTCACCCTGGGGAGCTCCGGTCTTGTTTGTCAAGAAGAAGGATGGATCATTCCGGATGTGCATTGACTATCGGGAATTAAACAAACTAACAGTGAAGAATCGTTATCCACTCCCTAGAATTGATGACTTATTTGATCAGCTTCAAGGGTCGAGTGTCTACTCGAAGATCGACCTAAGGTCAGGTTATCACCAACTGAGGGTTCGAGAAGAAGACATTCCGAAGACTGCCTTCAAAACTCGTTACGGCCATTATAAATTTCAAGTTATGCCATTTGGTTTGACAAACGCACATGCCGTATTCATGGACCTTATGAATCGGGTGTGCAAACCATATCTGGATAAATTTATGATTGTCTTTATTGATGATACTCTGATATATTCGAAGAACAAGCAAGAACACGAAGAGCACCTTAAGCAAACCTTAGAGTTGCTTAGGAAAGAGGAGTTGTATGCTAAATTTTCCAAGTGTGAATTTTGGATTCCCAAAGTACAGTTCCTCGGTCACGTGATTGATAGTGAAGGCATTCATGTGGATCCAGCCAAGATTGAATCCATTAAAGATTGGACATCTCCTAAGTCACCAACGGAGATTCGTCAATTTTTAGGTCTTGCTGGGTATTATCGAAGATTCATTGAAGGGTTTTCAAAGATCGCCAAACCAATGACTAAGCTTACTCAAAAGAAGGTCAAGTTTGTTTGGGGCGATAAACAAGAAGCAGCTTTTCAACTGTTGAAGCAGAAGTTGTGCAGTGCACCAATCCTTGCCTTACCTGAGGGAAGCGAAGATTTCATCGCATACTGCGACGCTTCAAAGAAGGGTTTGGGCGCTGTGTTGATGCAAAGAGAAAAGGTGATTTCTTATGCATCATGCCAGTTGAAAATTCATGAGAAGAACTATATGACTCATGATTTGGAACTTGGAGTAGTAGTGTTCGCTCTCAAGATTTGGAGGCACTATCTGTACGGAACCAAGTGTATAGTGTTCACTGATCATAAGAGCTTACAACACATTCTTGATCAGAAGGAACTAAACATGAGACAACGCCGATGGTTAGAGTTGCTTAGTGATTACGATTGTGATATTCGTTATCATCCGGGGAAGGCAAATGTTGTTGCTGATGCTTTGAGCAGGAAAGAACGAGAACCACCGTTAAGAGTTCGAGCCTTAGTCATAACTATTAGTTTGGATCTTCCCAAATAAATCTTAAATGCTCATACTGAAGCACGGAAACCAGAGAACATCAAGAATGAAGATGTTGGAGGAATGTTGGTTGAAAACGCTAAAAATCCAGAGGCGATTAGGACGGAAAAGTTGGAACCCCGTGCGGATGGAACCCTATGCCTCAATGGCAGGAGTTGGTTACCTTGTTATGGCGATTTGCGGACTGTGATCATGCACGAGTCCCACAAATCAAAATACTCTATACATCCGGGTTCTGACAAGATGTACCAAGACATGAAAAAGCTATATTGGTGGCCCAATATGAAGGCAAACATCACCACCTATGTTAGCAAGTGTTTGACCTGTGCTAAGGTCAAGGCCAACATCAAGATTGTTGGTACAAACCCAAGATACCTGAATGGAATTGACAACATCACACTATGGATTTTGTTACTAAGCTTCCTAAGTCGACGCAAGGCTATTGAACACCATTTGGGTGATCGTGACCGAACTCACTAAGTCCGCGATCTTCACCCCGAGAGAGAGACTGATCCTTTGGATAAACTTGCAAGAATGTACCTAAAGGAGGTGGTCACGAGACATGGAATACCTGTCTCAATCATTTGTGATCGTGACCCAAGGTTCGCATCAAATTTCTGGAGGTCACTTCAGAATGCTTTAGGTACTAATTTGGATATGAAGTCCTAGGCCGAACAATCCACCAATAGACGGTAAAGCGAGAGGACCGATTCAAACTCTGCGAGGATATGCTGTCGTGCTTTGTGCGTATCGATTTTGGAAAGGGATGGGTTTAACCATTTGTTAATAGTCGAGTTTTCATACAACAATAGCTATCACGGCTACATCAAGCCACGCAACCATTCGAAGCACTTTATGTCGAAAGTGTCGTTCCACGGCTGTTTGTATGGACCGAAGTTATGGAGAAGCTCACATCCTCGTCCAGACTAATACAAGAGACCACCCTGGAAAATCATCCAGATCAACAAGGATGCAAGCCGCGTCGGTGATCGACAGAAGAGGTTTACGCCGAACTGAAGCATAAAACCAATGAATTCCAATCAGGATAAAGTTATGCTTAAAGTTTCGCCTTGAAAGGTCCGTACGTTTTGGAAAACGGGGGAAGTTAAACCCTAGGTATGTTGGACCTTTCAAGGTGTTAGAAAAGGTTTGAGAGGTTGCTTACAAGCTCGAGCTTCCTAAAGAGCTGAGCAGAGTTCATAATACATTCCATGTGTCCAACCTGAAGAAGTGTCATGCCGACGAACCCTTAGCCGTTCCGTTGGATGGACTTCATCTTGATGACAGAGCACTTCATTTTTGTTGAACCAATAGAAATAGTGGGCCGTGAAGTTAAACGGTTGAAGCGAAGCCGGATCCCATTAGTCAAGGTTCGATGGAACTCCAAGAGAGGTCCTGAGTTCACGTGGGAACGTGAAGACCAATTCAAGAAGAAATATCCACACCTCTTCACCAAGACCGTACCGTCGTCAAGTGCTGCATCGTGAGCCTTGAGGACAAGGCTCGTTTAACGGGAGAATTATATAACACCCTGTGTTTTCAAGTCATTAATGACGTCGATAAATCTACTATTCATTTTTGTATTGTACGCGTTTGGGCATACCCGAAACCACCAAAAATATTCCTACGCTTCAACAAATACCCACAATTGTACCCAATACTCAAAGTTTATGTAAAACTTCAAGTATTTATTTATTTATTCAAATTCTTCATGAAAGAATTCAAATCAAACCTTACAACGTACAAATTGTACATTGTATTTAATCTACATTTTAGGTAGCCTCAAAATAATGCAAGTATGCACTAAATAAAAGACCAAAATATTTTTCCACCCTCCCCTCACCTTATTTTCGTGTAGATGTATGTCTAGGGAGACAAGAAGCACACCAAGAACCTAGCTAAATCAAATGTACATCACCTTGATTATTATAGTACCAAGACCAACTAGTTTGACCAAGAAAAAGCCTTAAAACCCTCATCCTTGTTTCCCTCCTCATGTACCAACGACCAAAGACCTATTTTTCTAGCTCTTTGACCACCTTAGTAATATATATCTCATGCATACACACTTTCTCATTAATAACACTTAAGAAAAACAAATTTCATCTCTCTTTCTCTCCTCCATTGCCCACGACAATAAACAACAACCACAAACCACTCATAAAATTTTATTCTACAACATTTATAAACATTCTCACATCATATTTAAGATCATACAAAAAGGTTTGGAAGCTTGGTTGGTTGATTAAGGAAGATAATTAAAGAAAAAGGAAGATTAGGGTTTATTTGGAAAAGTTAAGGTTTCATATTGTGCAAGCTTTGGTTTAAAGTATAAACAAGGGTTTAGCACTTATTTGTCATCATCCTACATCATCTCATTAAGGTTATCTTAAGCCCTTAACTTTTCATCTATTTGATTTTATGTATATGTGGTGTTTATATAGTGAAATCACCATTAGGATATGTTTAACTTGTAAACATGGATTTTTCTTGTAAATATAGTTTTATGAACATATACACATGTTGTATGGATAATAATATGAAGTTATAAATGGATACATAAGCACTTTACAATCTTGGTTAAGCTTAAAAAGTGTTAATGCAAGATTAGGGTTTTAAAAGATCACTTAATATGTTATGGTTTATAAAAGTTGTTATGGACTTAATGACTTGAACAAAAGGACAACATATGGAACTATGGACACAAATATATGTATGATATATCATATATAAAATATAAGACTTTTGGTGGATTACAAAAATGGTAAAGAATGGAAACAAAGGCTAAAAATGAACCTAGCAAACTCAATCCTACATTCTGTCCAAAATTCGTATATATGACATATTACTTTATGTTTTTATAAAATAGTACGACTCACGACGATTCCGAAAAGGTAAGAAACTTGTCAAACGGATAAATAACGAAAAAGTTACGTTAAAAACGAGTTATACGTTAATTAAACGGATTTTATAAAATAACTTTTATAAAAACCTTAACAAACAGCAAGTTGGTTAGTTTTAACAAATAAAACTTATTTTTAGGATTCTAAAATGATAAGAATCATGATTTTTCAATTTATAACGAATAAGTTATGAATTTCGCGGGTTTTCGGTAATTAAAAGTTTATAAAAATAATTTTATAAACTATGAACAGTAAAACACTATTCATGACAGAAAGTTATATTTTTGTAAACCTCATAAATTGATAGAACTTTCAATAACGAGAACGTGCTCGAAAGAATCGCTAAAAACGGAGCTATAACGAATAAAATACGACGTTTACGGGTTTTACGATAACTAAAACTATAAAAATAAATTTATAACTGATGTGAACAGTAAAAGTACTGTTCACCAGAGGGTCAAAAATAGGAAAATATCAAATTATGATAACTCGTCCTAATACGAAAGCGTGGGCATAAGAAACGTCAAAATCGGGCTTAAAACGCAAAAGTTATGCTATATTTACTACAACGATAATTATAAACGTTTTAACTAATTAAACGTAATTTTACCAAAACCATTAGTTGGTGATTGAGCTATATAGAATTATATGTGGTTATCAAAGTACTATATTACTAGAGTTACATAAGAGAGCCACTTACGGGGTGGCGTATCGACGAGTTGCTGGATTTACGATTTAAAGTGTCCTAGCTCCTCATACGTTCACTATATGACCTCTTAATTATGATAGCCCGAACGATAGTATGAATGTAACTAACAATAGACCCTGTATATGAACGTTATTAATTGAATACATGTACTTATACTACTAGTGATATTTAGTCATTCGATCTTTTACGTGAACGCTTATCTTCGATATTTGGATTATCAAACTCAAGGTGAGTCATAGCCTCCACATTTTTACGATTTCAATGAATTATACCTATGGGGGTGAACATGCATTGTTTTAAAATTGGAAACCGCCAAGTGGATATTTTATATATGATTACAATGTTTGCCTAAGTAGCGATAACCCAAGTTGAAGGAATGATGGAACAAATTGATTAAGTTTTCGGCATAATAAAGAATGATAATCATCAATAAATTGTTTGTCAAAAATCTGAGAAAAAATTTCTCAACAGGTGGCGGCCCCCTTAATTCATAAAGGGTGGCCCCCTTAATTTTAAGGGGACCACCCAGACTTTAAGGGGACCACCCACCTGACTGACAAATTTTTTTTTCTCTTTTTTCTGTGTCTAGGTTTCTATTTTACACAAAAATACAAGATTGGGAAAAGTCGATAAGCAAACTTTTACAAATTCTTCTATCTAAATGCATATCTCATTATACATATACACAATAGTCCCAATCTATTATTTTCTAAAAAGTCCTTCTCACAACTAGGAGCACATAAAAATCAATTTTCATATATTGTTGAGATATGCTAAAAATATTTTTCACATATGCATAATGTTCTCTTACTTGTTGTCAAAAGTATATAATCTAATATATATTTTTTCAACAATCTTGATTGAGCAAAATTAAATCAAGGAGTACTTGGATTATTTCTTAGGTTTTACATGTCTTAGTGTCGAAATAATCGCTACTCCACATTTGTCGTACTTAGGCACACACTAGTATTTGCACAAAAGTTCGGTTCGTTTTTCACTTAACCCCCTTGACAAGAAAAATTCTTTGTGCATTATATTTAGTCACTATTTTATATGCTCTTCACTCTTTTGATCTTCAATTCATATATGATTATATGCCAAAATTATGTGAAATAGTTTTATCCTACAACTTGTCATATATGTAGAATGTTGAATGCTTGCTTGCTATGTGCTAAAAAATCTTAATTGCCATAAAAGGATGGACTTGCTGCAAATTAACCACCAAAACAGAAACCCTCACACAAAATTTTGAGAAAAATCAATTTTTGGAAAATCTGGGAAATGGCAGTAGGCGGCCCCCTTAATTCATAAAGGGCGGCCCCCTTAATTTTAAGGGGACCGACCCCTAATTAAGGGGACCGGCCTAGTAGATCACGGGTAAAACAGTTTTTTCATCCCTTTTTGACCAAATACCCCCTAGACTTAGCTACTGTTTCCCTAAATTCACAAACATTTCTTGGATTTGATCCTTTAAATGTTCATTCTTCCTAATTTAAACCTTTCCTCCACTATAAATACATCCTCAACCATCATCATCACAATCATCCTCACCAATGACATCTCCTAACAAACCCACATCCAAACCATCAAGGGTAGCCAAAATGAGTGTGAAACCCATTTGGAGGAAGAAACTAAACCCTTGTAACACATCCAATGAGCTCAATGTAAGTTCACCTACACCAATGCCAAAACCACTCACTCCTCATCATGAACCATCTCAAGAAAACAATCACCCCAATCATAATCTTTATGTAGTCTAATCATCAATACAACTGACCGTAGGCTCGGGTGATGGAAATAAAGGCATATTGACTTTTTCAATGTCATTTTCCGAATCCGTTTTCAAACCATCGGTAGAAATTATTTTATAAGAAAATGAGTTTCTGTCAAAAACTACCGTGTAATCTTCATCGTCTGGAATCGTCAAACAAATTCTAAGTTAATTATTCGTTAGGAGAATCTTACCGTGGGTTCACAAATAGGTGTTTCATTTGATGGTTTAATTTTATTGAAGACAATAACCGGGAATTGTTTTTAACGGATATGAGGTGTGAAACGTCTCTCATCGTACCAGTCCTACCTACTAGCATGTTTTCCGATTAAAACACTTTCCATGTTTTCGAGCTTTTTCTTCCTCGAGCCTGATGATTCTTTTATAGTATGTTGGGATATCAATCTGTAATAACTTACGTAAGGCAAGAAAATGTAAATATCAAACACGTCGTATTCGTAAACTGAATACGCGTATTACATAAATTGGAAAAACAAAATGAAAACAGTTATTCTAAGCTATACTATTCTAAAGGTTAGGTCCTCAATCTAATGCTAAAACAATATCAAAATAAAATCAAGATTAATTCTATCCCGGAAACAAGCCAAAAACTTGATGTGTTGAGTTAGGGATATGGATTTGTGATTCAAGTTTTAAATTTTATATTTTGCCGACCTTAACAAAAAACACACTTTAAACGCCGCTCGTTGTAGAGTAGACTCACGTCGGATTGGGTAGGTTGGTAATGTAGTGGCGGCGCACTCAGAAAAACATAGAGCGATAGTTAAATCTTTCAATTTATTGTAGGCTTGTGTGTTTTGTTCTAATCGTTAAGAGAGTTTAGTCGCTTGATGTGTGCTGGAGATGGACGTAAATCATTTGTTGTGGTAGACCGCTCGCGGTAAGAGACTAGTATAGATTCATCTAAATAGATAAGGGGGTTTTCAGTCTGAGAGACTGACACAAGTTTTGTGGTGACTAACATCAATTCAAGACACTTTAACCCATGCAAGCAAATTAACAGAAGATAAAAGAGCGGTCTAGCCAAATATAAGAAAACGTATTAAACCATCTTAATCAAAATGGAATATTTGTTTGTTTATCTTGTGCAATGATTAATTATCTCGACGGCGGCATATCATTCTTAAGATCTTTAGGCGTATCTTCTTCCTAAGACCTAGCACTCAGAATTCTGTCCATTAAACGCCCCCAGTTCGCTGCAGTGTGAAGACGCATCCTAATATCTCGAATTTTGTCTATGCATCTGTAGAGGACTGTACAACAAGTGACCTGAGTAGTGGTCTCTCTCAATACGATACACCTTGAGATGCAACTCTCGATGTAGTACGAAGTGCACCTTGGTGTCAATCCTATAACTATTATGCTTAACCCGGAGATACCTAAGGCGTTCTCCTCTCGCCGTCGGTCATGATCATCAGACATCCAAAACATCTATCTATCACCATATGATAGAAAAACATTATTAGTTAAGTACTTAAGCTCCTACACCAGTGCATATACAATTGTATTACACCCGTTCAACTCCAGGCAAGCTGGCAGTTAGTAGTGATCCTCTCGAGGCAGGCTCCCCATCTCACTCCTGCAACTCTCGTATATGGCTCGAAGCCTATCTTGCGACTCCTTAACATTACTGCTCACAAAAAACACGAAGTTACCAACGCCTCTTAAATTTGTAGGACTAAGACCCTGCTTGATGATAGGTCACATACTTAAGCACTGTCACCAAGCTATAAATTGAATAAACATAACCCAATAATTCAATGATAATTTAAGAAAGAAATTATGATAAAAAAAAACCAGACATTAAGATCTTCATAACAATGTCTATACCGATGGGTTATTTAGCCTTTCGAACGTCATAATTTAATACATAAGTAATGATTTACAATGGTAAACCTACCCGTGTTAACGGAACTGCAAATCCGTATCCATAAAACTAACACTGCTCGCGTACAAGTGTATAAGAAATTACATTGTGTCTCCTATGGAAAGAATCGCGTCTGCTCGACCTCTTTTGCTTTTTTCTCCTCTTGGAAAATTATTTTTGGTTTAGGTAACGAGATATAATTTAGCACACTGAAAAAAACTCGTTTATTGAGTTTTCTATTTATAAGGTCTGTAGTCGGTGTCGATACGGCGTATCCAAGGTTTGAATATGACGTATGTGGGGCTTTTTTGGAGTAGGGAACACGTTTTTATCTTCCAAGAATATTTTATATTCCCCATATAGGCATTGAATATGGCGTATTGACTTTCTCGGTACATCGTATTAGTCTTGTTCCTGTCGATGGTCTAATGGTGAGTGCAGCACGCTGTTTCTTCCTTGATGGATTAGAATATGGTCTTCAAAACGTAATCTTCAAATATCTTCGTTAAGCTCAGAATGTTGTGCCTCTTTTAGTCAACTTACTCCAAGTACTCCCATAATTATGCATATTCTCAAACATGAATGAGTAAAGTAACCAATTCTTTGAATAATATACAAATGGGTTATTTAATGGGTGAAATGAATGCAATAAATTAGACGTTATTAGATATCATTCAACAACGCACGTCTACCATTATGGTGATCCTGGATACCACGTTTCTACAAAAACCACCAAAACTGCATTTGCAGCCAAAACTCAAAACAAATAAAGAAATAGGCAAGTAATGTCGCAAATATAGACTAATCGCATGCAATTCATTACACATAATCTAATAGTCTTGCACATTATCCTGCTAATATTACACATACGAATTTTAACGTAGTCTAGTTAAGATTTTAAAGCTTCCTATTACATACTTATTTTGAATTACCATTGTGAACGATCATTATCGTGATGATCATGGAGACCGCAACAATAATCATCAATGATTTCATTATTGGTGGGGAATTTGCTCATCATGTCCATTGAGGGATTAAAAGAAATGAATTGTTTACTTTTGAGAGAGAAACGAGTTCTTTTAATTATTTTGAAGAGCTTGGATAGAAGGAGATCGTAAGGTAACGGCTCATTTGTGGAGGAGTTTTAGGAATGTAGCATTCGTATAGCCTGAAGATTGAAAACCCTCATTGTTTAACTAGATATAAATTGGAATAAGATCGATAGAGTTCATTGAGAAATTGGGGCTGAACATCTTTCCCATCTAGTGGTAGAAGGATTGAAAACCATTTTTAAGAAAGATTTTCCAAGATTAACTTGCAGTGTTGAGTTGTTATAATGATTATTCCGTTCGTGTTGGTGCGATTGGAAAGTCTTCATGAATTTATATCATTAAGTAAATTGTTTTTGTTGAATTTCAATGAGAAAATCTCATAGATAAATTAAATGCTGATTTTCTAAGTGTGTGATTATTGAACGTAATCGTCGGATGTGCGGTTTGATGACATTAAACAAAAGATAAACGTAGCGATATAATACTAGTAATAAGAAAACCTTAATGCACAACCTATGTTTGATATTGCTCTAGGCGAATGAAACGAGAAATGCTTATGAATTAAGCATTTCGTTGAGATCATTCATGAGCCCTGATGCATGAAGAAAGCATTTTTGCATTGTATTAACAATGTAATTAAACAAATACCATGTTTGAAAAAATTCCTAGTGTGAGGTGTTTATTCAAAACATCATAATTTGGGGTTTTTCGGCGAAACATAAACTTTTTGGCGAATAATCATTAATTATGCATTTCAAAGTATCACATAGTTATACATTTACATATCGTTAGTCCTAATTGTTCCGTTGGAATAATTTGAATGAAAAATCAAAATCCCCAAATTGTTTGGTTTGTGTAACATCCAAACCCTAGACACAAAATTAAAAAGAAAATAAGATGAAATCACTTACAATAGTCAGGTCTTAGATTTTGATTGTGTGATTGAATCTTTGTGATTATTGCTTCGCAATTGCGATTGTTATTAGAGTTTGTTTGTAGGGTTTTGTTAGAGTTTTCCAGTTCGCTTTCTTTTGTGTGTGTTTGGATAATGATATATATGGTCCCAATTTGTTTAAAAACTGTATTTACCTGTGTTCTGAGACTCACGGATCTACCTAAATAGGGACGGATCTCCCTGTTGTGGATCCGTATATCGTAGGTGTCCAAAAATTTGGGCAGAGTTGATTTTTAAGCAAATTGAGACAAGATGTTGTATTTTTGGCAATTGGAGTGTGTTATATGTATTATTAGGAGTATGTTTGATTTAATTTTTAGAAGTCGGCGCGTTCAAGTTTTGACGGCGAAACCAGTGCAATTGTTAGAAATTTCCCGATGAATTTAAGATGTTGTCGATTTCCTACTAGGGAGAGTGTAACTTTAGCATAAATTTGACCATTGCTAATAACACAAGCATTTATGAATATTTAGACTCAACAAAGCATCGTCAACGCAAGTATGAATTGCAATTCGATGATTGTTCTTTTCGTCCTTTTCAATCGATTTTGTAATTTCATGTATTCACCATACATGTAGACTTTGAAAATATCTATGTCATTTTATTAATTATTTTCTTTATATAGTAAATTCTAATTTGATTATGTTCATTGATCAACGTTTGTAATGGGGAAACTTTTTAATGAGAAATTAACATCTTTTGTATAATGATTAATTACTTCATTAGATTTTCGTTTACGATTATTTTTGAGATAATGGAGGGTCACTATCCATGATGAGTTCCATCATTCCTAATCCTAATCTTAAATAATTAAATACTTTACTTTTTAAAGGCTTAGTTAATATATCGGCTATATTATCTTCGGTTGCAACTTTCTCGATCGAAATGTTTCCCTTTTGGTTATTTGCATTTGGCTAAATTAAATAACGGGCTTTTCAAAAAGTATCATTTAACTCGTCCTCCAACGGATAACGCTACACCTAATATAAGAATCATCTTTTCTGTAAATGTCAAAATTTATTGGCAAGCCCTCCAAGAAAAAACTATATGACCATATATAAAGTGAATGTTGAAAATTATTACTAAGGTTCTTAAAGATAATGGATATATCATGTATAAGTGTAACACCCCCAAATTGGGTCGCAGCGGAATATGGGTCCGGGGCGTGTTACTTCATAGATCAACAACACAAGATATATATAGAACGACTAAAAAGTCGTTTGAAAACGATACATTGGATTTAACAAAGTAATTGTTACATAAGCCTGAAGCTTAACTTGTTCACTTGATCAAATACAAAGATTTTCAGCCCATAACAGATAACAAAATGAAATGCGACAAAATCTTTAATGCAAGACATCCAAATCAAAACCACCAATGTATCCATCGCACCTTGTGCTTATTGATCCCCTGAAAAACATTGCTTTAAAACGTCAACAATAATGTTGGTGAATTCATAGGTTTGATAAATCATATATTGTAGGACCACAAGATTTCCCAAGTGTATGATAATGCAACAAATGCAGACATCATATAAATGTAATTACGTTGCTCTAAGCTCATGACACTGAAGCTTGACGTGTATGAATACCAAATTAATGGCCTACATTGCCCGTGGTGATGTTCTAACCTGCAACATCCTATATTCGACATGGTATACGTTCGTTTGTCCAGTGATAGCTAATCACCCGAACGGGGTTGTCAAACCCAATAGATCTATTAATAACATTCGCGCTCACAATCCCACAATTGACAGTTCATGATAATGGGCTCAGATATGGGTTATCGCTACTTAGGCAACACGTAATCATACCATGAAACTTAACCACTTGTGTCCAATTGTAAAGCATTGCATATTTTTCACCCCAAAAACTTTGTAAAACAAAAGCTTGTAAAATGTAGGGCTATGAACCCACCTTGAGTGAGCAAATACCAAATGTATCACAAATAACGCGCCACGCGAATTGATCAAATGAAACCTAATTAAATTAAGGTCGTATAAGTACCGAGTACTTTAATCAATAACATTGAATATAATCATATAGTTGTTACATCGTACTATCGTTCGGGCTATCATAATTAAAGAGGTCATGACATGACGTACGAGGAGTTA
>BQNB010162797.1:0-14518 GCA_026074375.1 Tanacetum coccineum | reverse complement strand
TTACGGTAAAATGCCATACGAGCTTTTACACGACAAACCTCCCGATCTATCGTGTCTATATGTGTTTGGTGCACTCTGCTACCCAACAAATGATAGCGAGAATTTGGGCACAAGTTACAACCGAAGGCTGACATTGGTATTTTCAGTGGATATGCACCCACGAAGAAAGCATTCCGGATTTACAACAGATGAATAATTGAAACCATTCATGTTGATTTTGATGAGTTAACCGCGATGGCTTCTGAACACAGCAGTTCAGGACCCGCTCTTCATGAAATGACTCCTGTATCAATCAGTTCAGGACTCGTGCCAATGTTTGATGAGTCACTTAATGTTGATTTCCATGCACCAGAAGTCATTGCTCATATTCCTGATGCAGTTGCACCGGAACATGCTGTATCAACTGGTTCACCTTCCTCAACTACAGTTGATCAAGATGCACCATCACCTAGTAACTCTCATACAACACCAGAAACTCCAACACCCATCTTTTCTCATGATGTTGAAGAAGATAATCATGATATTGAAGTTGCACACATGGGTAATGATCCGTACTTCGGCATTCCAATTCCAGAAGTTTCTTCTGATCAATCTTCATCAGACGTTATTCATAAAATTGTGCATCCCGATCACCAAGTTTCTGAACACACTAGCAAATGGACAAAGGATCACCCACTTGAGAATATAATCGGTGCTCTTGACAGACCAGTTTCCACACGACTCCAACTTCATGAACAAGCCCTATTCTGTTACTATGATGCCTTCCTAACTTCAGTTGAACCCAAGAACTACAAAGAAGCATTAACCCAAGCATGTTGGATTGAAGCTATGCAAGAGGAACTCCATGAATTTGAACGTCTGGAGGTTTGGGAACTTGTTCCTCCTCCTGACAAAGCATTTGTCATCTCTCTTAAGTGGATCTATAAGGTGAAACTTGATGAGTTAGGAGGTATTCTGAAGAATAAGGCTCGGTTGGTTGCTCGTGGTTATCGTCAAGAAGAGGGTATTGATTTCGAAGAGTCATTCGCTCCGGTTGCAAGATTAGAGGCTATTCGAATTTTTCTGGCATTTGCTGCTCACATGAACATGGTCATCTACCAAATGGATGTGAAGACTGCGTTTCTGAATGGTAATCTGCGGGAAGAGGTTTATGTTAGCCAACCGGACGGATTTGTGGATCCAGACAAACCTAACTACGTGTACAAGCTTAAGAAAGCTCTTTATGGGTTGAAACAAGCTCCACGCGCGTGGTATGATATGTTGTCTTCATTCCTGATATCCAATGACTTCTCCAAAGGCTCAGTGGATCCAACTTTGTTCATCCGTAGAGAAGGCAACGACCTAATTCTGGTACAAATCTATGTCGATGATATTATCTTTGCTGCCTCTACACCTGAACTGTGTGATCTATTTGCTAAAATAATGTGTTCAAAATTCAAGATGTCGATGATGGGTAAAATCTCATTTTTCTTAGGACTACAGATTTCTCAAAGTCCCAGAGGCATCTTCATAAACCAATCTAAATATGCTCTTGAATCACTAAAGAAATATGGCTTTGAATCTTGTGACCCAGTGGATACTCCCATGGTGGAGAAATCCAAACTGGATGAGGATAAAGAAGGGAAAGCTGTAGATCCATCACACTATCGTGGTATGATTGGCACCCTCCTTTATCTTACAGCCAGTAGACCTGACCTACAATTTGCTATATGCATGTGTGCCCGGTATCAGGCTCGGCCTACCGAAAAGCACCTAAATGCAGTAAAAAGGATCTTTCGGTATCTAAAAGGAACCGTACATCGGGGTCTTTGGTATCCGAAGGATTCTTCCTTTGCACTAACAGCATTTGCAGATGCGGATCATGCTGGTTGTCAAGATACACGCCGTAGCACATCTGGTAGTATACAACTTTTGGGTGATAGACTTGTGAGCTGGTCGTCTAAAAGGCAGAAAAGCGCTGCGATATCCAGTACGGAAGCTGAATATATTGCTTTGTCCGGTTGTTGTGCTCAAGTCCTTTGGATGAGATCACAACTTACCGACTATGGCTTTGGATTCAATAAAATTCCAATGTACTGTGATAACAAAAGCGCTATTGCCTTATGCTGCAACAACGTTCAACATTCCAGATCCAAGCATATAGACATCAGATTTCACTTCATCAAGGAGCATGTTGAAAATGGTGTGATCGAACTTTACTTTGTCAATACGGAGTATCAATTGGCGGACATCTTCACTAAAGCTCTTGGCCGAGAAAGAATTGAATTTCTAATCAACAAGCTGGGTATGCGAAGTTTTACGCCGGAGACTCTGAAAAAGTTGGCAGATGACGTTGACGAATAGTGGTGGTACCTATTCGAATATCCTTTGTATCATATGTATATAATATAACTCAGAAAAACCAAAAATATTTTCTTTTTATATAAATTTTTCAAAAACAAAATACAAAATTAAAAAATGAGAAAAATTCAAAAAGAAGTTTTCAAATGGCATGTCTTCTGAAAATCGATAACATTTACGGACTTAGAAATGTCATTCAACAATGATACAAGTCTGTAAATGAAGTTCGAGCAGGAGTTTCAAATGTTTTCAAAACATGCCAAATGGCTTGCTATTATTTCAGATAGTAACCCGCTCTTCACCTTGAGGAAAACATGTCCTCTAAAAGACAGTTGTTCCTAACAACGGGAATTTATTCTCGGGCATGGTCTACTTTATGACCATGCAAAGGCTTGTGATTACTTTGCATCACAGCCCGTGCTTCCTATATTTCCATAAGTGTACGTTTCAGTGCATTCATGAGTATAAATAAGAGAAATCTTATTTTTATTGGAAAAAAGTTGTCTTCATAATGAATCAGTGTTTTCAGTAATCACAAAAAGATTTTTTAAAAGATAATTCGATCACTCAAACAATGACAACAACTCTTTAAATAGAAAATGGGTCATTATTTGAGGGGGAGAAATCGTCATCAAACAATCTTGTAAAATGGTCTTTCAAAATAAGTCATGAAATAATGGATAAAGTTTTGGATAATGACGGATAACAATTTCAAAGGGAGTTAATTTATATTAACTTCAAGTGCTTTAGATGTCATTTGTTTAAATCTTTATGGACTTAGAGACTTAGTGAATTCAGGCTTTAAACTACAGACGATCAATATTGCCAACACCTCATAGTTTGTAAAAGACTTAGGACTGCTTGGAAATACTTTCATAGTTTTAAATGCCTTGAAGTTGATTCTCACGGAATAGATTTAAGCTTATTAACTCTTCAAACACAATCTTGAATATGTATGCGTATAAGGTTTTGCTGATTCTGACGTGTCGAAACCAGCAAGGGGGAAGGAATAGATGTATACTTGATAGTGTCCTTGGCCTTCTTTTGAGGTTAGCTTCTTTTGTCTTTTGAGGTTAGCTTCTTTTGATTTTAGGTTGTGTTGAATCTTTCGGGTACACTATTTCTATCACATGATGGAAGAGACATCTCGTCATTAGCCAGTATGCATTATTTGAGTCCATAGGGGGAAGTGTTAGGAGTATAATTATTTAAAACGTGAGAAGAATTCTTTCTGATTCAATTAGTGTCTTGCCCAACCGGTCAATCACTAAGCTTATTCTTAAAATGAGTAGAAATATTTGATAAAAGAGGTACACATAGGTATGATGATTCCTTTAAATAGTCAGTATCCTGCAGGAAGAAATGTCTACATTATTTGGGACCTTATTGACTTAGGTGTTTATCATTTTAACACTTGAGGGAATAATTGTGACATCCGGGACTTAGTTGACTTTGGTGTTACAATTTATATCATCACTATCATGTAAGGAGAAATACGGACATCCGGGACTTAATTGACTTTGGTGTTGCGGTTTCAAGTTATTTGTGTACTTCGGATATCTGGGCTTTATACATCAAGACTGCTTGATGCGGCTTGCAAGAAAGTTCTGAATCTACTCAAGAAAGGATTGCTGGTTTAGGGGGAAGCTAAGACAACTTCAACACCAACATCACCAACCACACAAGCTCAAGTTACATATGTATCTGAATCTGTTCTATCCTCGAAGTTTGATGCAAAGACTTTCATAACTTGGAAAGAAAGTTGAAGCAACGCATGAAGATTGCTTGTACAGAGAAAGATCAGATTGACACCCTCTTTGAAAAGAAAAAGTTTTAATGAAATCTTAGAAAAGTTTGTTGGTGGAGATTGAACAAGGAGACCTATGCTGCGATAAAGGACCATATGATTTCATCATAGATGTTCTCATATTCGAGGTCAAATCCTCGGTAAATAATAAACAAATTAATATGTTAATAACTTAGTATCGATTTTTTGGTGAAAAAAAGATGTGGTAGCTCGAGTACAAATTTTACAAGAATTTTTCTTAGTAATTCAAAATCATGTCAAATAAATGTACCTCGGCACCATCTTATAAACCCACAAAAGTTGAGGGGATCAATAATATTTCCTATATATAAAGTTATTCTGTAACATTTTTTGTCCCCGAACATTTACTCAATTGATACCCTAAATAATCAAGGATTAACATTTTGGATAAGGGGAGAAAATGTGATTAAACTGAATCTAATGTATATTGAAATGTGATCATAAAATGGACTCAATGCACTCCACACTTAGCATGTACTACGATTACGATGCACATGTTAAGGGGGAGCTTTTAGTGATGATGAAAAACTCTCAAAGTGTAAATCTTTTGATATTTATATCAAACACTTTGATTGAAATTTTCAATGTTTTTGGAAGGATTGTGATGAAATACCCAAAAGACCGACCATGTTCTTAAATTTATGAAGTTATAAGGCGGTTAGGCTTAGGTATTCAAATCCCATGATCCAGCCAGAACCGGAGGGATCTACCCAGGGATATCCACTAGTTAGTGTAGAAGTCCTTAGGTATGATTAAAAAGGAGAAAAAGTGAGAATCGGGAATAATGTCGACTGAGATGGAGCTAACACTGGAACAAACCCAACAAGGTGTTAGTTATGAAGTCTCGGTAAGCATTGAAGGGGTTGAAGAATGAAAAAGAAATGTAAGGATAAAGGGTGAAAAGAAAGAAGCCCTCCATACACTTAGGCAGAAACCGGGTCAATACATATGCTGTCAGAAACACTTAGGTATTGTCTGACATTGAAGACAGTCATGGACCCAGTGACGCTATGCACAAACCCCTCCCAGCCACTCAAAGTCGGAAAGACTTTGTTTCAAAACTCACGGAGATACACTCATTTCTATTGACTTTCTCACTCCGAGTTAGTTAATATTGAAAAGGTGGCACTCAGCTCCAGCCTCTGATCACTAAAATTAAAAGTGCACTATTGAGTCTAGAGCCAAAAGAGATCATCCATAAATCTCATTAGGACACTTGTTTAGTTATGCTTGCTAAGTCACACAATGTGAATAACAAGATACATATTAAGAGTCCTACACATTATCCTTGTGATTTTGCCAGAACATCAGAGTGAATTCATTCACAATGAAGATGGAAATCCTGCTTGAGCCAACATCAAACAAGCTCATGGTAGGTAACTTGTGTGATTCTTTATGAATCAAACTTGTGACAACTGGAAAGAAACGATGGTGCGATTCTATAAGAATCAAACTTGTTCCAGGTTATGGATCAACGGTTAAAGAATTTTGAATTGCTTAAAACTCTCGATGTGTCACAAAACCACTTTAGCAAGTGACACGTCGATTGATTTTCAAATCGATTTTCTATATCAATCGGTGAGATAGTAACTCACTGGTTCACTCTTATCGTGCTGTCTGCTTTGAGACGTTCCGATAATGAGAACATGTTGAGTACGATGAATCTAATACTTATGTGTTAGAAAGATTCAATACTACAGCTAGAAATCCTGTCAAGAAGATTCTTCTTAAATTGAATCTATCTGATCACAGGTCGATCCTCACGGATTTGAAGGTTACTCCAACCAAACGGCGAACTGACAAAGCCATATTCGTCCCCCGCTTTATTGCTAATGTTGTATGCAGGCTATTTATAAAGATGGTAGGGAGGGGGAGATTCCTGATTCAGCTGACTCACAAGATCATTGCCACATGCTCATATCGATGACAAACATAAGGACTTCATGAAAAGGCTCAAAGTATATATTTCAAGACTTCCGTTACTCTGATAAACAACGTCTTTCTCGAAGTGACGAAGTATTATAGTTAACGAATCTCAAGAAAGACGTAGCATTAAGATTTTTCAAGACAAAACCATTCAAGGAAGTAATTAGCATGTTGGTTCTAGAAAATCACCAAATCCACAAGATGGCAAAGTTTTAAGATGGCGAAGAGATTGTGCTTGGTTGATGATCTCAAGATGGTCAAGATCACAAAGTCAAATACAAGTTCAAGGAACAAGCTCAATCCAGAAATCAATGATCACTACAACATACTCACAGGAGAATGTCAAATGGACGAGCTAAGATAAGACAAAGCATTGTTAGCTAAGACTTAAGTTTTGTAAAATGGATGTCAGTGGACCTCCTTAGGGGAGGGAGATTGTTGAACACAAAAAGTGTCGGTCACTTCCAGTTGTTAATAGGTCTTAGCTCGTAGATTGTGTCATGTTAAGTATAGAAGCTAATCCGGCCCAAGGCCCATGGAAGCCCATCATAGCCTATGAGCCGGCCATCATGTAACTATATAAGCCCTCATCTCGTAATTATTAAAATTACTCACAAGGAACTTCTTACTAGAAGCATCCTCTGCCATGTACTTAGATTCAAGAGAATCCCACAACTCCTTTGCAGATTCAACGTTATGATATATATCAAATAAGGGGTCCAGCATACCATTCAATATGTGTCCTCTACATATGTAGTCATCGTTCTCCCACTTGGCTCTTCGTCTGATTGCTTCCATCGTATCATCCTCCAACAACTCTAGCATAGGAGTAGTCAAAACATACACAACCTTTAAAGTCATCAACAAGAAATGTTCTTCTGCCACCGTCTAAAATCATGTCATTCAAACTTCTCAAGTTTCCCAAAGTTCGTAGTCATCTCCTTCATAGTACTTCCTCCAACCATGATTACCACAGAAAATACTTTATACGTTTGTTAGGAAATCAGGTAGGGTGTGGTGATAATCCTGGATATCTTAGTAGAATCGTGTTGAGTTCACTTTTTGTATAAAGTATTTCGACCCTATAAATGCCTGAGTTGCACGAAATCCTTATCGGGACAATTCTAGAAGAATGACACTTTGCTTCTAGGCACAAGAGAACAAAGTATACACAATAGAGGAATTGTATGTGTTTTTCGTGTTAGTTCTGAGACCAATGTATCTGGTTATATGACAGATAATTAATGACAGTTAAAGTTGGTTTTGGGTGGTTAAAGTTGGTTAAAACCGAACTTTTACATCCAAACTGACTTGTTGTTACGGCGTAAACAAAACACTTTCGGCGTAAACACATAACTATTTTACATGCTACGACATAACCAAAGAACCTTTGATACTGGCTATAGGTTACGGCGTAACCTAATCGTTTAGGTTACGGCGTAACCAACCCCAAAGGTCTTTGTCCCTTACCCCGCAGGATTACGACGTAATCATATATGTTACGGCGTAACCCATGCACATTCTGTCATCGTAGAGTTCGTATTAGCTCAATGAGTGTGCACTCCACACTTCCCTAACTTGTATCCGAGCCGAATATGAACTCTCAATGGTCTCTAGTAAATCGTCATTACCTAAAACGGTCGATGACACTAAAATCACAAACATCTTCGACATGACGTTGTGGAGCATTTATGGAACCTTAATCACTAGTTTGTAATTTTTATACGTACTATGTTTTTTTATGTAACTTTTTTTTATTAATGTAATGTGTTTAATTTTAATGAAGTTTATTTTAGTTATATAGTATTTTTTTTATTTTATGTAAATGAAAAAAAATTGTTCAACGGCATCACATTTTCTGGTGCTAAAAAGTACGGCACAAAATATAATGCCAAAAAAATTCTAATGCCATAAATTTTTTTGCTAACGTGACAGCACTTTTTAAGTATGACACCAAACCAACAACACGAAAGTACCCGGCCCTCTTATATCATATAAAATCAAATAACAACATAAAATATGGAACAAGAAAAGCAGATGTCACATTTGTGAAGATGAAGACAAATAACACGGTGAGATCCACGTACTTTTGTCGATTTTATTACTACCTCCGTCTCAAAATTATTGTCCACTTTTGACTTTCTAAGTCTTTCTTTCTCAACTTTGACCTTAAATATTTTTGTTTGTGCTATTTAATATTTGATGCATAATATATGAATGGATTGAGTTTTAGATGTATTTTTCATTGATATAAATTTTATCAAGTATTATGTAACATAAACAAAATTATTTAAGGTCAAAGTTGACAAAGAAAGACTCAGAAAGTCAAAACTGGACAATAATTTTGGGACGGAGGTAGTATTAAATATTTGATGTTATCAAATATCCCCTCACTTGACTTCTGCTTTCCTTCAAGTAGAACCTCTTAGAACATTTTATAAAAAGATTTCTTGAGAATAACTTCAAGAAATGAATCTATAAAACTCTTATACTAGAAAACATCAAAGCCGAACACCTCACGAAAAAGGGATAAAAAGTCACTCAACTCTCCACTAGTCTAAGTGTTTCATTTTTTTGGGTGATCACTCAACTGCACAGTCATAACATGTATTCTATCATAAGCTTGGAAAGTACACAAATTTACACCAGTTAGAATTAGGGTCTAAATAATTCTCGAAGGTACGAGTGTGCTCGACGCTCGAATATAATGCTAGGCACCGAGCTCGAGCCGAGTTTCGAGCTCGAGTTTTAGTATTCGAGTCGAGCTCGAGCTTGGCAGTACTCGGCTCGTTTACACCCCTAAAACAGGGTAAGCATGTTACTAGGCTGTTTTTGACCCAAGTCCAACTGTGAATCCTAGACATTACTCAATAATACAATCCTCAAACATTTGACCACTGTTCATCTACAGTGGTCAAGTGTTTGACTTGGGCCTGGGGCTCATTTGGCCCGGCTCAAGTTTTTTTTTTTTTTTTTTTTGGGCTCTACTTTGGCCCGGCCTAAGTAATTTTTTTTTAAGTTTAGTCCAACATCTACCTTAACTTTTTTTGGGCTCTACTTTCGCCCGGCCCAAGTAATTTTTTATTTTTTTTAAGTTTAGTCCAACATCTAGCCCAACTTTTTTTCTCTTTTTTTCACATGGTTACTTTTCATTGGCCCAAAAAAAAAACTTCTTTAATCCTCCACCGCCACTTCTTTCGCTAAAAATAAGAAGGAAAAAAATTACGAGACGTGCTTTTAATTTTAACTACAAATAAGAAGGAAAAAAAATTATGAGACGTGCTTTTATTTTTAACCATTTACAACTTTCTATCGGCCTGGGTCAAAAAAAAAATCTCCTTTATTAAAAAAAACCCTATTAATCATGTGTGATGTTATTGAGGACGAAAAATTAAATCGCACTACAAAATACAATAAGAAAGAAAAAAATGCACTCGCAGTAGTACGCTTGCGATTATCTTTTAATACGTAAAATTAAACCATATCAAAAAAAAACCTAGAAACAAATAGAATTTTTTTTTACATAAGTACTGTTTATTCAAAAAAAAAATACTCGCGACATGAGGACCAAAAAAATTAAAAACCGCGACACGTGGCCTAAACACATAAGACTTATATTAAAAAATTAAAAAAAAAAAAAAAAAACTATTAAACATGAGATCGAACAAAATAAAACCCGCATAAAATAATTTAAATAAAAACTGACTCCGCTAAATATGCCAAAAAGATCTTCAAATCGAGAAAAAACACCAGGTCATTATTGCAATCCTCTGTAATAGTACTTGCTTAATCCAAACGTTGCATTAATTAGTAAAAACAAAAAAAAATTTAAACCAACAGCCGGGACTAAACAAATTAGCCCAGCCGCATCGCTCGCGGGTTAATTCCGATCGTTATTAAACTATAGAAAAAATTACATGTTTCGTCCCTATGGTTTATACCAAAATCAAGTTTCGTCCCTATTTCATTTTAAATACATTGAGCGTCCCTAATATTGAAACTTGTAACGAAAACGATCCCCATTTTGAATGGCTGTTAAGTTTTTTCGTTAAGTCTAAAAACGAAAAGGGTACTTTCGTCTTTTTGCGCCTGTCACCATTTTTTTTCAATAAAATAACAAAAGTTAAACACTCACACATCCCATTCTCTTTTTCTTATCTTCTTCTCAACCAAATACATATTATTTACAAAATCAAAAACACAATCACAATTAACCAAAAAAATCAAAGGTGAGAAAAAAAATGCATTTTTCTTATCTTCTTCTCACCTTGACAACTAATCCATCAGTAAGATAGTATTCATCAACATTAGTATTATAATCCATCAGTAAAAAAATCCATTCTCTTTTTCTTATCTTTTTCTTAGCCTTCAATTCCTCAACTTGTTTTTATCGCACATAAAATTAGTAGAAGGCCCAATTACATAATACTAATCCCCGTTATGCTACAAGACAAAACAGGGTAAGCATGTTACTAGGCTGTTTTTGACCCAAGTCCAACTGTGAATCGTAGACATTTTTATCGCACATAAAATTAGTAGAAGGCCCAATTTAGTAATACCAAAATTGGATGTGAACCGTCGTCAAATTTTCTCTCAAGTACATGCACCTCTTACTTTTATCAGTTTATGTATATACAAAATAAATTATATTTGCGAACTTGAACAAAATATGCTTGTTAAATAAGCTCGTTGTCCTAAATAGTCAAATTATAAAATAAGGTTAGATCGTTTTCTAAATTTATTTGAAGACTACTATCATTTTTCTAAAGTCTAGAATTCGATTGATGTACAACAACCCTTCAAGTTTCTACTACGTATGATTTATTTATATAACAAATTTTATTTATCAACTACGTAACAAATACGTTGCGATTTTTTAAATAAAAAATATACCAACATGAAAGCTTGTGAATTACGAACAAAACGAGCCCAATATTAATATGCTTTAGACGCCCGTAAGATTTTATAAAAAATGTTGAAGACTTTTTATATGACAAACTTTATTTAGCAAATATCTAACAAATATGTGCATTTTTAATGAAAAATATACCAACATAAATGCCTTTTGATTACGAACAAAACGAGCCAAATATTGATATGTTTCAGACGTGTGTATGTTTTATAAAAAAATGTGGAATTTAATTATATGTTTTTAGAAAAAAAATAAAATCAAAACACACCCTCAACCTACATGACAATTTTAAAAAATACCCTAAAGTTTATGTAAATAGTTAATGAAATCGCGAATTAAGTACATCCTCATTTACCAATGCTTTATGATTCAACTATCAATTATCTTCGAAAAGCAAATAAAAATAGCTCCGCTGCAACGTGCGGGCATAATACTTTCTCGTTTTATCATTAAAAATGATTTTTTATTAAGTGGCACCTAACATTATATAACTTATATTGTAGCAAGCATGCTTTGGCAATAAAATATCTAAACACCTCATGATTACCAAAGTAATTTTTTTTTATATTTTCAAAACGCACTCTCAACTTTAACCTATTTACGATTTTTTTACATAACAAACTTTATTTATCAAATATGGAGCGCATATCTATCGATTCATTCGGAAAAAAATATCACTAAAACGATCGTCGAATTGCGAACAAAACGAACTCAATATTGCAATGTTTCTGACATGCGTACGATTTTATTAAAAATGTTGAAGTTTAATATATACATTTAAAAAAAATTCCATAACGCACCCTGAACTTTAGTCTCTTTTTATATAACAAACTTATTTATCAAATATGAAACGCATATCTATCGATTCATTCGGAAAAAAAAGTCACCGAAAAGAGCGTCGAATTGCGAACAAAACGAGCCCAATATTGCAACGCTTCTGACATGCGTATGATTTTCTAAAAAATATAGAAGTTTTATATATATATTTTTTATAAATATTTATGGAAACAGTCTCTGAGGTTATGCAAGTGTCGAGTCCTCAGACTGACAAATAATAATAACTTAATCGAATCCGTTGCGAAAATAACCCGCGCTGCCGACGCACGGTAACAACTCGTTATTTATGTTTTCCAAAATATTAAAAACTATTGATATATTAGAACATCTTTGGATTATCTGAGGTTTATAGATTGCTTATTAAAATTTGGTTTATGGCTTAGCGCACTTGGCTACGTCGGTAAATGACACATGCAAGTGTTTTTAGTTCTAGTTAATCGTAACGATCGCGAATGCCTGCGATGCGCGGTTGGCTGAAACCACAGCTTCAGTGATCCTGCCTTTACCTTTGCTACCCTACGATATACTGATCTCAATATTAAAAACTAAAACCTTTTAGGTGGACCTCGTACCTTACAACTATGTGTACAGGACACATTGTATTTTAAAAACTAACATCAAAGTTCGCTCATGACTCAGTCTATACATGCAACAATTTCTTTTTTCATCACAACCTTTAAAATGATAACAATCAACCATCTCTATACACCTGATCCATGAAACGGTGTAACAGAACGAACTAGAATAACAAGAATAAACAAAATAATTTTTTCTAGTGGACTTACGAATACGTGTGGGGCGAACATTTGCAAGAGGAACCGATGCAACCTCAGAAGACGATTGGGTAGTCGTAGGAGGAAGTTGACTAACGGTTGGTGTAGCCTCGAAAATTATAACTGGTGGTATTTCAGTTGTAGTGGTGGTTTCTGAGGTTGTTTCTAGGACTGGTTACGGTGTTAGGGTGACACAATAGGTGTAGGTTCTTCAAAGGTATCAATTTTTATAAGTTAAGATTATGTCAAATTAGCGAGATGTATACAACTTTTAACCGACCAGATCATAACAACGATATCCCTTTTGACTAACACCATAACCCAGAAAAGCACATAAAGTGGATTTCGCAGATTATTTCGTACGCTCAACATGTGGTTTTAGGACAAAACATGTACAACCAAAGACACGCAACGAGGAATAATCAGGTGAAGCTCCATACAACTTCTCAAAATGAGATAAACCAGAATTATGTGCAGTTAGAATTATATTAATCACATATGTGGCTGTAAGAACCGGTTCTCCCCAAAATACATTTGGAACATGAGCAGACAACAAAAAGGATCTAGCTGTCTTAACAAGATGGCGATGCTTCCTTTCAGCAACACCATTTTGTTGAGGAGTGTCCGTACAAGAGGTCTAATAAATAGTCCCATCCGATTTAAGTAAACTAACGAAATGATTAGAAGTGTATTCACCTCCCCAATCACAACGAAAAACATTTTATGACCTTCGAATGCTGGGTTTTAACAAGAGCTCTAAAATCTTTAAACACTGTAAGAAAATCAGACGTACGCTTCATCAGATAAACTCAAATATAGCGAGTGAAGTCATTGATAAAAGAAACATAATATCTGGAACCTCCTTTGGTGGATATAGGAGCAGGTCCCTATACATTCTAATGCGCTAGATCAAATGGAGCAGTAGAAGAGGAAATACTATTACTGACCGGCTGTGTTGAGAACTTTGCAAGTTTACAACCATTATAATCAGAAATATCATGAGTGTCTAGCTTTTCTAACGCTCGCGTGGATGCCAAAAAACGTAAACAAGACCCAGAGACGTGACCCAAACGAGAGTGCCATAAATAAAATGCTGAAGAAGAACGATTCAACCAAAAAGAAGACAAATTCACACTAGATGATGCGGTATCGTGAATGTCTTTAAAGTGATCCAAAACATAAAGATCCTCTTGCGTATGGCCTTTCCCAACAACTTCCTGTGTTTTCCGGTCATATATACAATAATCGGAAACAGAAAAGTTGACATCACATCAAGAATCACAAATGTTACTAACAGAAGCAAGGTTCATAGTAAGGCTTGGTATGCCGTAAACATCAGATAAAGTAACATAAGGTATATCAACTGAACCAATACCTACTAATGGCATAAAATCATCATTAGCAGCCACAATTGACTTTGAAGAATTAAGATTCAACGAACTAAATTGTGACAAAAGATAAGACATGTGATGAGTGGCACCTGAATCTAATATCCATTTGAAGAATGATGTAAAACTTTTATTAGATGGGGTTGACATAGCATGAGGCTTAAAAGCAAGAAACTTCTAAAAGTATCTCAAATTCTCATACATGACTAAGAATTTCCGAAACTGCTCAAATAATGGCGTATCAAACTTTAAATCATTCTTACATGTATCCATCTTAACTGACCAATACAACCTAAGCAAACCAATAAACAATTGCTTCAAATCACCAAACTTTTAAACAATACAATCAACAAACAAATGACAATTTTTTTGAAACATGAGACGAATCATTATATATTCTCTAACATAATATGATTATAACCTCATTAACCAATGACAGCTTACCCTTTTTTTTTCTTTTTGGACAAAGCAAGCAAGAAACAAAAGAATAAGTTAGCAGCTTACAGTTCCTTTT
>BQNB010162796.1:0-14518 GCA_026074375.1 Tanacetum coccineum | reverse complement strand
TGGGGAAACGACCCGGGTGATCATACTTCCCGGTTAAATATACGTATTATATTATATATATATATATATATATATATATACATATCTTTTAGAGTGAATTTTCCTTAGGGAATTTTCTTAATTGCTCTTTTGGAATTATATTATATCATATATTTTTGTGTGTATAAAATAACTCATCAGAGGTCTTCATGGAGGATTTCTCGGTCCTCGGGGATTCCTTCTCTTCATGCCTCTCCCATTTGTTCTAAATTGGGAGAAGTGCCATTTTATGGTCAAAGAGGGCATCGTCCTCGGCCATAAAATTTCTAAGTCTGGGATTGAGGTCGATAAAGCCAAAGTTGATGTAATAGCAAAACTACCTCATCCCACAATCGTCAAAGGAGTTAGAACTTTTCATGCCGGATTTTACCGTAGGTTTATTCAAGACTTCTCAAAAATCTCCCGACCAATGACCCGCTAAACAAGATGCTAAACCGAGATTGCTTCGTTGGATTCTCCTACTCCAAGAATTTGATGTCTTTATCCGTGATAAAAAAGGAGCGGAGAATCTAGCGGCCGACCACTTGTCTAGGTTAGAGAACCCCTACCAAAGTGAGCTCGAGAAAAAGGAAATTACGGAAACATTTCCTCTCGAGACACTTGGTATGGTGACTTTTCGTGGTGATGATAGTACCCCATGGTTTGCCGACTTTGCAAATTACCATGCGGGGAATTTTGTTGTGAAAGGGATGTCGTCCCAACAAAAGAACAAGTTTTTCAAGGATGTTAAGCACTACTTTTGGGACGACCCCTATTTGTTCAAGATTTGTGCGGATCAAGTGATTCGGCGGTGTGTTTTTGGCCAAGAAGCCCATGATATCCTCATGGCTTGCCATAATAGACCCACCGGGGGACATCATGGTGCCAACTACACCGCTAAGAAAGTCTTTGATGCTGGATTTTATTGGCCGACTATTTACCGAGATGCCCATGACTTGGTCACCCGATGTGACGCTTGTCAACGTCAAGGAAAAATCTCACAAAGGGATGAAATGCCACAAAATGCCATCCAAGTTTGTGAAATCTTTGACGTGTGGGGCATCGATTTTATGGGACCGTTCCCGTCTTCACGAGGGAACAAGTATATACTCGTGGCCGTCGATTATTTGTCAAAATGGGTTGAAGCAAAAGCGCTCCCCACCAATGACGCCCGAGTTGTTTGCAAATTCTTAAAATCTCTTTTCGCCCGATTTGGGACCCCTCGAGCTATCATTAGTGATCACGGTACCTATTTTTGCAATGACCAATTTTTAAAGGTCATGCTTAAATACGAAGTTACTCACCGCATCTCCACCGCGTATCACCCATAAACAAGTGGGCAGGTTGAGGTTTCAAATCGTGGTTTGAACCGCATTCTTGAAATAACCGTAGGTGAAAACCGTGCTTCGTGGTTCGATAAGTTGGATGACGCCTTATGGGCCTTCCGTACCGCATTTAAGACACCCATCGGGTGCACTCCTTATAAGTTGGTGTACGAAAAGGCTTGTCATCTACCCATCGAGCTCGAGCACAAGGCCTACTGGGCCTTGAAACATTGCAATTATGACCTTGTTACCGCGGGCGATCACCGAAAAGTTCAAATAAATGAATTAAATGAACTTCGTGATCAAGCCTATGAGAACTCTTTGATCTACAAAGAGAAGACAAAGAGGATCCATGACTCCAAGATCAAGAACCGCGTTTTCAACGTTGGTGATCGAGTCCTCCTCTTTAATTCTAGATTAAAGATTTTCTCGGGCAAGCTTAAGACCCGCTGGACTGGACCATTCACCGTTACCCAAGTATTTCCATATGGCACCGTCGAGTTATCTCAAACCGACAGGCCAAACTTCAAGGTGAATGGTCATCGACTTAAGCACTACTTTGGAGGGGACATACCACCGATGGTTGTCCCGGATCTCCAAACTTTCCCCATGGACCAATGAATTCAGGGTCGAGTCGAGCTTGTGACTCGGTTAACAAAAACAAGGTGCTTCGTGGGTGGCAACCCATGCTTATCCTTATATAATTATATAGTTGTAACGAATAAGTGTGTTGTGAGGAGGCTCGCCTCTTCCTTTCTCGTGTTTTGTGTTTTGTGTTGTATGACCAGGATTGCTCGGATTTTTGAAGCCTCTCGTGCTCGCGGTTTTTGTCCTTCGTTCACTAGAGCTTCACATCCTCAGCTTCATTATGGGAATCCAATATTTTAATCTTATCGACTAACGTTTATCTTTGAGCATACTTAATAAACGGCTTTAGGATTTACGTAGAGACCCTTCTTAAAACATTGAGGACAACTTTTTAGACTACAGCATTCGCGAATCTTTTAAAGATTTTAAATCTTTGCGAAAGAACGAAAACTGATTAGAGTTAATTATGAGTTAGATGTTTAAAAGGCAATGTTGAAATCTTAAGAGCTCATAAGTGTAGTTTGTGGCTTTTTCTCCCATAAGCTCTTAACCGGACTAATAATACGTGCTCTTTGAAAATTAAACTTAAATCAACAATTTTTGATATTGAAGCTTTATTAATGTAGTTGACAACATTAATTTATTTAGTTTAGTTCAAATTTTATCTTAAATTTTCTAAAAGAAGTTTTCTCTATATATCGTGGTAATATAAAATATAAAAAAAATGATGAGTAATAATTATAAACTGTGGACTGATAGATGTGAGAGAGGATACTGCATCTTGCCAGCTCACACACGATGTTGTAGCCCGAGACTAAAGGTTTTCGAGGAATTTCCTTTGTTAAAAGTATAATTATGATAAGTGTGATATATGTGATTTAATAAATATAGGAAAAATCTCTTTTTCTTAAATTTAAATATGCTTTTGAACTAAGACTAATTCGTTTTAAGATTGTGGTTTTTCTAAAATGAATTGTTTTATTAACGGGATGTAAGATCTTTTGGAAAACGAAGGTTGTGAGTTACGGTACTATTTCTTGTAGGGTGTCAAAGCCATGGTCACCTAAGTTGGTCTCGGAGGATGTGCCGAGAAAAGTCGCTACATGGAATGATCTCGCCATCAAAATCATAATTCTTGGGTGGAACGTTTAAAGCAATAGATTAATATTAGTAATTTTCTTAAAAAGGTTTATCCATGTTGAAATTTGAAATAAGCACACTAACATAATATGAAATAATTGTCGGGAGTGAAAAGTTTACAAGGTACAAGTATGAGTAGTGTTAGCATCTTAGCTTATATTTAACGGTGATTTCGTTTTTAAGCTTGGTTTGGGACGAGTGAAAAGTCAGGGGCACGTTTGGAATTTATCATTTTGGGCATTTTTGGATTGAAAGTATTCTTTTCCGTGACCCTAAAGTTATAAAAATAATGAAAGTCAAACGTTCTAGTTAGTTGCTTAATAAGAAAAGTATGAAAAATGAGAAAAAAAGGAAAAATACTAAGGATAGTGTTCAACCTAATTATTCTCTCGTCGGCTAGTTCAACGTCATAATAGTGATCTAATGCAGTTGGTGTGATATTAATTTGGAGGCTAAATGCAGTAGACACAAAACTCCTATCAGCACCAGTATCGAATAAAATAGAAGCATAGCGGTGGTATGTGCTTAATTACACATACCTTTTTCCTATAAAAACGTGACTAAAATAGCCAAAATATACCAAAAATACATTGTATTTGTGTGTTTTATGATTTATGATTGTGTAGGTAACGGATATTCACTAAAGGACAAAAATCAAGTCAAAACGGACAAAACCGAGCACGGGATTGGAAAGAGCGTGAAAAGCCAAAAAGTCAAACTCAAAGTCAACCAAAAATTCAACCAAGTCAAAAGTCAAAGCCGAAGCCAAAACCAAAACCGGAAAGATACTTAATGGGCCAACCCGCACCCATTTAATGGGCCGGGTCAGCCCATTAATGTATTAGGAAGACCAAAACTAAGCTAAATATAAGCTTAGGGCCCAATACTTATACCTGGCCTAAAGAAAAGAACCAACAATCTAGCCCAACCCACCTTAGACATATGTTGTTTACACAAACAGTCCTTAAGGACTGTCCATGCAAACAATCTATACACTCTCAGGGACCTATACTGCCAACTTCCCTAACTTATTTCACCACAAGGACTGTCCATGTAACAACCCAATACAAGTTCAGGGGCCAAATTTGTCACCTCTCCAAACTTTAAACCCAGCCAAAACAAACGCACCCATTACCCGCCAAAACCCATTTACTGTTTATCTTCCCCAAAACATGTACCCTACAACCCCAGAAAAAACATCCCTCTCCCACCTTAACCCCACTTCATAAAACAACAAACAATACCTTTGCAATCCTCTTAAACATCATTCGTCCAAGGAAGAATACAATAAATTGATGGTTTGGATTAATAGGCTTGGTGAACACTCAAGATTGATGGCTAGAATGACTTCTTGACTACTCTCACACAACAAACACACCTCACGAATGTCTCACAGAAGAAACACACTTCAAAGGCCAAGACCCTTAGTGTTTCTCTATAAATAGGCTCATTGTAAGCCATTCAAAGGCATCTAGTTTTTAATTTTTAGCTTATATTAGTTTAATTTAGCTTATTGACTTTCTTTTTTTAAACCTTGTACTTATATTCTAAGTTTAATGAAATGCATGTGTTTGTGAAAATTCTGTTTTAAAGTTAATGTACTTTGTGTTTTAAAAACGTTTTATAAGCTCACAAAAGCTCTTTTTAACTCATACATAAGCTGTTAACTTAAGCACTATAAGTTTTTCCATAACTTATAGTTTTTAAGTCTTTTACCAAAAAAAAGCTAAAAATAGATGATAAGCCAAACCTGGAAGGGCTTATTGCTTTTTACTAGCTTGTTTTAAACAAACTAGAGCTTGTAGATCAGCTCTCTTGTGAGCATGTTTGCCCTGTTTTGAGTAAAGGCCTTTGTAAGTTTTCTATTTTCAAGTTTTAGTCTAAAACTGCTTATTGCTTATTACTGCTTACTTACTGCTCTTTGTTGCTTATTATTGCTTATTATTGTTGTTTAATTCTTATTCATGCTTTCTTATTGCTCAAATGTTCTTAGTTAATGTCTTTATTTTAAACTGTCTTAATTTGCTTTAAACTGCTTATTTCTCTTTGCTTATTTTAATGCTTAATTTTTAGTTCTAATTGCTTATTTGTCTTCATTTTACCTTGTTCTTAACTTGTTTTGAGTTTTCTAAATCTGTTTTAAGTTAAAAATGCATTTTGGAAATTTAAAGGGGTGTTTGGCACAAGCAGTACTAACCCTTGTTAGTACTGCTTGAGTCACTTAGGTTTTTAAGTCAACTTTGTCAAGCTCAAATTAAGCCTGTAAGTCTGTTTTTATAAGTTTATAAAGTTTAAAATTCATTTTTAAGGTCTTTAGTAATCATGGCTTGAATCTGTGAGGTTTGAGCTTTATAGCTTAGCTTATTGGCTTAGGTTTTGATTAGGTGCTTATAATTTGTGTTTTCATGCTTGTTTATGCCTAAGAATGCAGTAGGATTAGAGTAGTTTAAGTGTGCAATTGTGGTTTGAGTTTTTGTCAAAATCTGTCAAGTTTCATAGTTTTTTTTAAGTTAAAAGTCATTTTTCACTTACAAATTTAGGTTAGCTAAAGTAGGATTTAGGGTTTGAAAATTCGTAACACAATCTCTTTAGGTGTCAAGCTCAATCTGTTTGAGCTTATTTTGTCTTTTAAAAGTCCTTTTCATAGCTTAACATAGGCCTGCATTTTTGCTTTTGTCTTTATAAAGTTAAAAAAAACTCAGCATATACTGAGTGTAAGTTGCTTTTTCACTTAGCTTTTTCATTGATCATTTGTGTTTCAAAATGCTTTTTCTTTGCTGATTTTAGAAGCTTGTTGTATAAGCTTTATAGTTTTATAAGTCATTAAGCCATAAGGATACATTTTCTAGCTTAAAAATAAGCTAGAAAGTGCCCTTGTGGGCTGTTTAAGTACTTTTTTTGGCCAAATTGCTTATTAGCTTATTTGAGCTTTTAAGCTGCTAGGATTGCTTAAACTTTTTAGTACTTTTAGTTTAGATTTGCTTATTAAGTTAGGATTAAGATGCTTTTAGCTTATTTAACTTAGGTTAGAGCTTATTCAAAAAATTTAGTACTTTTAGTTTAGAAATTTAAGTTAAAAGCCCTTTGAGTGATTCTGTCATTTAAGTTTAGTTTTAGCTTATCTATTTGCTTATTTCTTGATCTTTAGTGCTATTTAGGTGTAGGTGTTAAGCTATCACAAGTTTATTTGCTTTTTATTTGCTCATTAAGTCTAAAAAAGCTTAACAGTTTAGCTTTTAGGTCACTTAGCTTAAAAATAAATCTGTCACTTATTTTAGCTTATTTCAGGCTTATTTGTGCTTTTTAGAAAAGTTGCTTTTATTAAAAGTGCTTATTTTAATCTTAAAAAGCTTTTTCAAAAAGAAAGTTTGCAAAAATAAAAACATTAGGAGTGAAGGAGAAGTCAAGGTGAGCAAGGCTCGAACCTCAGACCTCTCCCTCACTCAACCAACGCTTTACACACTACACCACACAACCATCCTGCCCTTGGGACTTTTTCGTTATAGTCTCCCAATACTTTTCTTTTATACACTTTTTAGCCTATTTTAGTTATAAGCCATTTTTCTGCTTATTACAGCTTATTGCAATAAGCTGTTTCACCCACTTTATTTTTCTTAGATTTAAATTAGTTCATAGTACTTTTCATGGATTATTCAGAATTTTCCAAATTAGTTTAGTATTTTTTATTAATTTTTTTATTAAATCCGTTTTTAATTCATAATAAATAAATTAAAAGTCAAAAAAATATAATTCTTTTTTTTAAGTTTTCTTTTATCATTTAGGATTTATAAAAATTAAATTTGCATTTGTAGGGTTAAAATTTTATAATTTGGGTTTTTAAAGAACGGGTTTTGAATCCTGTTATCGTTTTTAGTGTTTTAGCCTCATTTGCTTTAGTTTTTAGCGTGCCTTTACTTGTTTGTGCATTTTATTTATAGAAATAGAAAACCAAATCCAATTTGTGATATTCAAGCATTATTCCACAAACGTTACCTCAATTTTCCATTCACACCTCGTCGGGACACGACCCGGGAAGGTTTTTAGGATTTTGCATTGGGTAAAAGTAATTTCCCTTCTAAAAGCCTCTTGGAATTCTTATTATTGATATTTTTGAGAAAATTCTTATTATTTTATATTTATATTTATTATATATATTTATATATACTAAAGGAATTATTTTAAGCGAATTAGTTTGTTTTAAAATTGATTTCTTAATTTATCGTTGATTGTTTAATTATGTTTATAACCTTATACATGTTTATGTGTTTGAATATGCGACCTATCATTCAACCAGATCTAGTGATACGGACCAAGTAATCTAGATACCAGGATAGCTCTCCATATCATGTTTCATATTACTAGACCAATAGGATCACAAATAACGTTCTGTCTTTGTCTTTGAATTATGAGCTTAGTTGGACCGGTAGGTGACCCATTTATGTTTCAGCAATCATGCTCTTAATTAACTGATAAAGATTTGAATAGTGGACTACCAGTATATAAAACACCGTCAAACAATAAGTGGGTAAAGTCTCGTTGGGCTAGGGTTTTAACAGGATCACCACTGCTTTAATTCTCTAAGATAGATTATAATTAAACTAAAGGATGCTTTATGCGGATGCGTTAATTGTGACAGGATTAATCGTGTCTAGGTCTTAGGATGATGTCCCGCCTAAGTCTTAAGAATGATATGCCGCTTCGAGATAAGTAAATCATTGCACTAAAACAAACAAACCAGCATTGAACCGGATTTAATATGGCTAATACAGTTTTCTATCATTTGGCTTGTACCGCTTTTCTATCTTCTAATCTTCTTCTTTTGTGTTTATTGTGTATTGAATTGGTATTTGTTTCCACCAAACCTGTGCCAGTCTCTCAGGCTGAAAACCCCCATATCATTAGACAACGTACATAGCATAGGTTTAACCAGTAAATAGACTAATTAAAATACTGATAGAATATAGGATTAATGTTCCACTCTTAGTGTTCGACACCCTACTTACCGCGAACTCCATCTTGACCGGGTACACTGCTCGTTAAAGTGTTGTTTTAGGTTTGTCGGCTAAATATAAATTTAAAACTTGATAATCAAATAATTGACCCTACACGACAGCACATCAGGTTTTTGGCGCCGTTGCCGGGGAGTGAAATAATTAAACCTTATTCTTATTAGTATTTCTAACCATTAATTAATTTAGTTTAGAGTAATATAATTATTTAAATTATGTTTGTATTTATTCGCATTGTGTGTTTTAATTGTTTGTTTAAATTCCTACATTTAATTGTTTTTAAATAGTTTTCTGTTCTGACTGATCACCTTATACGCCATATCCACCAGTTGGATACGACGTATCAAACCTTCTGCTCATGACAGCGTATTGAGTTTTACAGTCTAAATGGCGTATCTGTTCTCCAACAATATAGCGTATTCCGTAAAATCTATACGGTATACTGACATTCAATAGACCTATACGGCGTATTCACATTAATTGGATACGGTGTATATGTCAATTGATACAATAGCAATCCGATCTTCTATATCCTACTAACAATTTCCTCCATTTTTAAGAAAGTGGTGATCGCTTGTCGCAACTCAGGATGGTACCAAGCTATGATGACGCAAGGAATGGGAATGGAGAGCATAATAACTCAGGGATGATCACAACTTCCGAACTAAAAATCAGTGATGAATTCTTGAAAATATTACAAGACAACTCCTTCAATGGCATGGATGGAGGGGACGTTACCGATCACATTGCAAAGGTGCTAGAAATAACTAAATGGGTTAAGATGCCTAATGTGGAAAAGAATGAACTACGATTACACGTCTTCTCAAAATCACTCAAAATCACTCAATGGGTTAAGATGCCTAAGACATGGTGGAACAATGAAATAAATGACACAACTATTACCTGGAGTGAATTGAACGATAAATTTTTTCATAAATATTACCCATTGTCCCATACTTACAATAGAAAGATCCCTGATGACCAGGACAACAGTACGAATTAATTTGAATTTATATATTGGCTGGCATCAAAGTATGAAAACTATTGGGAGATTGTTAAAAATACCAAAATTAGGCTATGGGAATTTTATGTGAATGAACGTACTAAAGGAACGATTGGTGACCTCGACGAATATAAGAACCACGCAAAAAGACAATGTAATGGATACATTCAATAAAACCATTATTTAGACGCACAAGAAGCAAAAGACATTTACAAAGTCACGACATCAAATCAAAATGTTTCTTCCGAACCAACTGTAAGTATTTACAATGCAATTAAATCTGACATTGAGTTTCACATATCATTCTCCGATTCCGAGGACTAGGATTACACTTTTATATATAACAAGGATTCGTCTTCTTATAAATTAATTCATGCCAATGATTTAAAATAGGAACTGGTAAATGACTATGTTGAAATCAATATTGAATCGTGTTTGGAAAACATTGATGTCAAACCAATGGATAGTGTTATTTGCATAAGCAAGGACACCACTCCCGTTGAGTTTGATGAAAACTTTAAGACAAATCACGACATACATCGTAAATTTTTCAAAATAAAAGATTGTTTCACAATGATCAAAGTCGTGATTCAAAAACGTTTTCACAATGGGATGACATTAATTTTTATTATTAAAAATTTATATGTGCCATTTGGCATCTCGTTCGACCCCAAATTATTTTATAAGGATGGGATTAAATTGGGGCAAGTCTAACTTAAATACCAGCTGAAACAAAAGTGCTTCCCGGGAGACAACCCGGTCATTTTAATTGTTTGTCGCATTTTAATTGTTTGTTGCACGAGTCTATCTTCCCAGACACTCTATACGGCGTATCGAACCCCTCTGGATACGGCGTTTAGAGATGTCTGGACGTTATTAGTTTTAGAAAAAAACTTAATATTTAATTATTTTTACAGGAACAATACGGCGTATCCTAGGGTTTGGGATATGGCGTATTGATCCCTGTACAGTTGTGTTTTTAATTGTTTTCTTGTATCATTGTAGCAAGATAGAATTTGCACTTGTCTTCTAATATCTTATACAGGACCTTGCTGAAACTATGATATGGTATATGCTGAAAAAGACATGTGTTGAATTTATCCGGGCATGCTAAAGCCCTAGTCAACACACTTTTTGCTCAAGAACGCATCTTGGAGAATTATCACGAGCAAAACATCAGGGAGTATTCCGTTCTAATTCTATCTTTCCCTTATTATTTAATTGTTTTATCTATACAACGAGGACGTTGTATAATTTAAGTGGGGGATGGAGAATTAGAACGTACTTGTCTTCTTTTTTACAAAATAACATGCAAAGTGCTTAAAAACGGCCAAAATTTAAATTTTTTTCAGCATGACTTTTGTAAAAACACTAGTTACATTACCTAGCGTACTATAACCCTTAATACATATTGTGAGAATTAAGCCTATTCCGTTTCCAACTGTCTACTAAAAAAATCCACAAAATTATGAGTGTGCCGGTGATGTAGTGGACTTTAGAACTTGGCCTGGTATATCACTCGAGACCGCCATGATTAGTACTATGGATTTAGATGGAAGAACATGTTCAACTGATAAATTTCTAGGATTAAACCAAATAGCCTACATGTCGTAAAAATAACTAACCACACTGGTTAGTTAATTCCCGTGTAACCCTTGATTACTCTCATTTTTAGAGTAAAATCCCCTAGAACAACCTGTTGAGCCATTCCTTTCTTTTTCTACACCATATTATATGTTTTGTTACACCTTTGCACCTTAGCCTACCGTATAGATTAAGCCTATTTTACCAATGTTGCTAGTTGCTTTCGTGTAAAGTTTTGTATTTCATGTGTCAAAGTGAAATTTCTCTATCTCTGTAATGGTCGGGAAATTGCACAATGCAATGGGAAAAATATGTAGCTCGTAAGTTTCGCTACTTTCGCGATTATGAATCATGTCCGAAGAAGAAAAAGTACTACAAGGAAAATATTATCCGGATGAATTATGATAGTGAAGACGGTGGAATTAAACCGAGGTTTATGATGTATTAAAAAAATAAAAAATAAAAAAAATAAAAGAGAAAGAAGAAAAATAGTCGGTTCAAAGAAGTTTATACCGAAGGAATTACTTGGAAGGATCGATTATTCGTTGATACGTTACAAAAATCAACGATGTAAAGTCTTGTAAAAAGTGACCGATATCACTACTTATTATGTAAAAGTATGTAAAGAGCGGGATGTAAGGGAAGTTGACCGTTATGGGAATGCCAACTTAGGTTGTCTTTGTCATTTCTGTGATCGAAGCGTCTGTCTATATGTTCGAGTCTTTGTCATGGAACGGTCGGGAGAAAGTTACTAGCAACTGCACCTTATTTGTTGGCTTAATCTATTTGTTTCGTGAATTTTACTTAACATCCATTTTACTTCCCTTTCCTAGCAACTAACCTTAGTGTCCACTCGAATGAGGACTTGTTCGAGCATGCATGTCTATTCTATCATCACGGCCATGTATGCATGTCTTAGCTGCCTCGTTGGTTTACGACTTTTGGTGGAAGTTAGAAGGTTCATACCCTATATCATTCTTCATCTTAACCGCCGGTTAAACACGAACAAGGATGTGTTCGGATTGTATATGTCTATTCCGTCATTACGGCCATGTATGTACGATACAGCTGCCTTGTTGGTGTGGTACTTATGGTGAAAGACTATTGAATGATCAAGCGTAAGCCTTCTTAACCCAATTTAGCTTTTGACTTGTTCTTCCTCAGCTTTAGCTGTGGAGATGTGTATCCTTGCCAAGCCTATTGATATGTGTGAAAACACATATCCGTTTTATATCAAAAATGACCCATAAAAGACAAAATTATGCTTAAAATGCTTGTATATTGCTTGTTTTATCTTTGTGATTGTGTAGGTATGGATAATGCAAATATCACAAGAAAACGGTCAAAACCGAACAAACACGGACACAGGAACGGATAGAGTGTACAAGAGCCGGAAGAATGCTTTCAAGGTCATCCAAGGTTAACCAAAGTCAACTCACTAAATGACAAAACCCAAAAATTCCTAAAATAGCCCCTCATTGTTAAACATATTTCACAAATAACCCTTAAAACCCTAACGGTGTTAACTTTCAATTAATAAAAGTTAACACTCGTTAACCTTCTTATAAAACCCAAATCCAAAACCTGTTAACTTTACCCATGGCCCAATATATAAGCCCAAAGTCCCGAGTAAAAGACCCGGGTCAAAAGAAATTAAACGCACCCTTATAAGTAAAAAAAGGCGCGAAATATTGTTGTTATTGTTTATCTTATTCTTCAATTTACCTAGCCTCAAAACAAGGGGTAAATGCAAATTGAGGACGTGGCTATGCAATTCAAGTGACAAGGTCCAAGCTGGCATAAGAATACGTCATCCAAGGCTCTCATTGGCTAAAACCCAAAAGGTCTGACACGCAAGATATGGAAAGAAGCACACGAGGACATGGAATTTTGCACTAAAATGAGTACAAAAGAAGCACATAAGGTCTGACATATGGAATGCCATGTTGGCAATCCGTGTGATCAAATCTAATCCAACGGACAAGAGTTGAAATCCAATGATTAGAGATGAAGGAAGGGCCAGGATTAAGGGGAGCGTATAGCAACCTGAAGGCCTAGAAGCATCATTTGGCACCTATAAATACAAGCTCACTCCTCACATACATCATCTCCCTTTTCTTGTTTTTTTAGTTAAGTAAGCTTATGTAATTTTTCGTTTAAAATGTAATTTCCTTTTTAAGCTCTTGTCATTTTAATTTTCAAGTCTTGTAATCTGTTTTGAGTATTAATAGAATTAAAATTTTAGTTTTCACAATCTGTTTTACTTTAAAGCTTTTATATAACTCAAATGTTTTTAGTTACTGTTACATAAGCTCTAATAAGCTCATCATAAGCTCTTTGAGTCTCTAACCTCAAATTAAGCTCATAATAAGCATCTAATCTATTTAAACAACTAAAATCAGTTAAATACCTTTGCTAAATGGATCTGAAGATTTTAGATGATAAGCTTAACCTGGAAGAGCTTATAAGACTTTTACTAGCTTATCCTTGTGATAAGCTAGAGCTGTAGAATAGCTACTTGAGCATATTAAGCCTTTGTTTAGCTAAGGCCTTTGTAAGTTTTTAAGTTCTTTTACTGTCTCTAATTTCCTAGTTTAGAATTGCTTAATCTGCTTATTTTCTAGCTTATTTGTGCTAAATTTTGTTCTATTATGCTTATTGAACATGTTTGATCATCTGTTTTCAGCTTTTGTAGTGTAGATCTTAGTTTTTCATAATTTGTCTTAAAAATCTATAAAAATCCAAAAAGAAAAATAGCATAGATAGTAGCTTATTGTTTTTGGCTTATTTGCTTATTCATAGATGTTCATTTTGGTTTTTATAAGCTGTTTATCATCTGGTAATTGATACTTGTGCTTTAAATCTCATTATCATAAGCTTAAAATGGGATTTTGTGTTTTAAAGGGGTGTTTGGCTTAAGGCAGTATTGACTAGATTTAATACTGCCATTGGTCATTTGATCCTTCAGATTCATTTCAAATCTCATTTATAGGTTTATATAAGCAGGATTTAGAGTGGCTTGTAGTTTTAATCAAGTTTTCATATGTTTTCTAGTTAATACTTTGATCCTGTAATCATTAAATCTTTCATAGTAGCATATCTAGCTTAAGTATCTTCTAGTTATTGGTAGTACTCAAATTGCTTTTGTTTTAAGGTTATAAAACAAGTCATTAGGCCTGCAATTGTTGATTTTAAGTTTTGGTTTAAAAAATGCAAACTGCATCAGCAGTTTAAACTGCTAAAATTTCCTTTTTCAAATTCAATTTTCATTAGGTAAAAGTAGGATTTAGCTTTTGAAATTTTGTGCACAAGTAGTTTATAGGTAAATCTATATAGTTTAACTGTTTTTCTTGCTTAAAAAGTTTATTTGTTTATATAAATTTAGTCTGCAAAACTCTCCTTTTCCTTTTTTATAAATTTTCAAAAACAAAAAAAAATATAGTAGTCTGCCTGCATGTCCTTTTTCAGTTAGCTTTTTCTCAGCCTTATTGATTTTCAAAATACCTTTAAAAAGCATTTTTAAGTAGTCTTTAGGATAAGCTCTAAGTAGGTATAAGCTGTTTTGCTTAAAGTTCTTGTTAGTTAGCTTAATTTTAAGCTCAAAGTCTGCCTAGGGTTTGTTGGTTTGTAGTTTTTCATTAAGAGCTTATTTTGATTTTCTAGCTTATAGCCTGTTCTTTGTGCTCATTTCTAGCTTAGTTTAGCTTATTAGATTAGTTATTGAGTAGCTTGTAGCTTATTTGGTCTATTTTTAGCTTATCTTAGAATTTGTAGCTTATAAAGTTTTCTAAAAAACCAAAAATATAGTTAAGTAGTTCTGTCATGTTTTCAGCTGTTTCACAGCTTATTTA
>BQNB010162795.1:0-14518 GCA_026074375.1 Tanacetum coccineum | reverse complement strand
CCTAACCAGTTTATGGATGATGCTAGTGATAAAGGTGATGCTCATGAAGATGCTCACGACCCCGGAGATGAGTAGGTTGGGTTGTACTTGTTTAGGTTGGTTAGTTGAACTTTGTCGTTGAACTTTCTCTTTTACACAAATTATGTTTATGTCGTTGAACTACTTTGAACTTTATGGAATATTATTGTTTGCGTTTGTAACATTTGAAAAATTGGTGGCGGAAAAATCTAGAAAATTGGGTCGAGAAACCTGGGAAAATGTTGTAAAATAGGCCGGTAGTCCTTAAAAATTGCTTTAGAATTTTGGTCACAAAACCTTTAGGGACTAGTTGTCACTGTAGCTTTTGACTTTCATTGACCACTTTTTTTAAAATGAATTGTGGTCCCTAAAAAGTAGTCGCTAAAAGATCCTATTGGGAATAAATCTTCACAAGTTAGTACTTCTAGTTCAAGAACTTAATAATGCTCAAGATATAACTAACAGTACTAACTGGGTTAGTACTGTCAGAAGAAAAGTTAGTACTGTCAGTACTGAACTTAATACTGTCAGCGAAGATTAATACTGCTAAAGAAAGTCAGAGATGCCAGAAGATATGGATTGCCAGAAGATAAGGATTACTTGGAGATGAAGAATAGAAGATAATTATAGAATAGATTGTATCAAAATATTCTATAAGTTTATGTTTATATTTAGTATATGTTGTAAGCCGACTAGGACTCCTTAGTCTATAAAAGGAGGCTCTAGGGCATTAGTTGAGATACAAGTTTTCATAGTTGTTAAGTCGATTTAAAAAGCTTCAAGGTTGTAAACCCTAGTACTAGTTAAGAGTACTCGTATTATTGATCTAATAATATTGGATCATTTGGTTATATTCATTTTTTATTAAACTGCATCATAGTTTACTATTACATTCATATTCTTCTAAGTACTAAAGAGTAGATTCTGCATACTCTTAGTATCAACAAAGTTTCAAGCATAGTTGTCTTGAATCTATTCAAAACAACTAACCCTTAACAAGGTTTGCAAGATCAAGTTAGGATCAACATTAATGTTATGCTTATTATTTTTAGTTTAGTTTCCATGTTCAGCGAGTATATTCTTATATGCTTGTTAAGTAAGTTGCGATAAGTGAATTAAGTATGGATTAAAAAGCGACTTTTTGATTAATAATCTTCAGATTATTTAGATTTCTTATTTGATTATTTCGAAGGGCAAAAGGCGGAGAGATAGTCAAACATCAAATCTAGTAATTAATACCTTTATAAGATATTGTTTTCAATAACAACCAACGTTGTGAGAAAATAATATTTTTACAGGTATTAATTCATCAACATTGAATTGAGTAATTTGTACCAAAATAAAGGATCGTTTTCAATAACAACCAACGTTGTGAGAAAACAGATTTTTAAACGGTACTAATTATTTATTTTCTCTTTTTTCACACTTAATGATCTTTTCGCCTCGCTTGACAAGCATATCCATTTTATATAGTTTAGATTTATTTGCTTAGTTTTATTATAGTTTATTTAATTAGTTTAAAATAAAAAAAAATCAAAAGATAATCAAGCATTTAAAATTTAAGACATAAACGTGGTTTTCAATTCAATTCTCGTTGGGATACGACTCCGGAAGATTAGATTATTACTTGTCCTCAAGTGATTATTTACATCTAACGGGAAATACTTGAAGATTACTTCGACACGCTTTTGACGGTAATCAAAATGGCACAGTTGCCGGGGAGAGTTGTACGATTTTCGCGTTTTGTTTCGAAGTGAATGCCTTGAAGATCCTTTCACTTTTGAAAGTTTAATTTCGTTCTTATAAAAAAAATTAAAAATATTTTCTATTTCTATTTTATTTTATTTTATATAAAAATTTTAAAAATACCAAAATTATTTTTATTTTATTTTATTCTATTTTCTATATAAAAATCCAAAAAATATTTTCCATTTCTATTTTATTTTTTATTTTCTTTTATATATATATTTAAAAAATAAAAAAATAAAAATAATGATTATAAAGATTTACAAAGAGTTACTAAAAATTTTGAATTACCAAATTTATCTGTTTTACTTCTGGTGCATGAGCACACAATCTTCTTCGAACCATATCGAGTTACATTTTCCCAATCCCGAGAAAAGTTTACAATTTCGTCGAGTAGAAGAATCCGAGTCCGATAATCTTTTCATAATCGTATACAAGGAGAGGACGAGCACGCTGAAGACGTCCAAATGGCCGATCATTTGAGACCGATGGAAGAGCTACTCCGAATACCTATCGTAGGTATTGAGAATGCTATCGTTGTTCCTGTCGTTCTAGCAAGTGAATTTGAACTAAAAACGAGTTACTTGATTTCGTAAGTAACAATTCTTTCTTTGGTCTTGAAAATGATGATCCTCATTCATACCTCAAGAGATTTTACCAAATAACCCGAACTCTAAAACTAAACCAAGTGCCTGATGATGTGGTGAAGTTGATCTTATTCCCGTTTTCACTTAAAGGAGCAGCCGAGACATGGCTTGAGAACAAACCTCCTAATTCCATCACATCTTGGGATGATTTAGTATCAAAGTTCTTGAATCAATTTTTCCCTCATTCTAAAACAAAAGAGCTTAGAAAAGAAATCACAAACTTTCAACAAGTTTTCGGTGAGACTTATACAAAAGCTTGGGAGAGATTTAAAGATTTATTAAGGAAATATCCTCATCACGGATTCTCACTCCTTCACCAAATTGATTTTTTCTAAAATGGGTTGTGTCAAGCTGATCAAGATTTTCTCAATTCCGCAGCGGGTGGAAATCTAATGACAAGAAATACTCAAGAAGCTTTTATTATTATTGAGAATAAAGCCAAGGTTCAAACTTACAAAAATAAAACTTAAGTTTCGAGTAGTGGTGGTACCTCAACTCAAATTGACGCGATTACTGCTCTTACTAAACAAGTCGAAGCTCTTGAGTATCATTTTGCTAGCATGCGAGAAACTTATGACCAAAATCAAGAAGCAGCTGTTCAATTAACGCAAAATCAAATGTGTCAAATAGCAGAAGCTTTTCAAGAGAGTCCATTAGGTGTGCTACCGAGCAACACCGTGACAGACCCACTTGCTGAGCTTAATGTGATTACTAGTATGGATGGCTTGACATTGGATGGATCTTTTACTCCTCATTCTAATTTTCTCATTTATCAAGAAAAGGAACAAGAACCGGAGACCATAACAGAAGTGGTGGAAGTTGCTAGCTCTAAGAGCACACCACTTGTCCTACCTCCGGAAACTCCACCATTGTTTGCTCCAAAACCAAAGGAAAACATCGAGCCTAATCCTCATCAGCCATCGATTCCATATCCATCTCGGCTTCAAGAAGAAAAATTTCAAGCTTTGGAGAATCCTACGGGACGTGCCGACCATTTCGTTTATACAATTAAAATTGTTGATTCTTTGTGCGATAAATTTCCTATTAAAAACAATTTTTTGAATGGCAATCTCACTCCCTCTTCTGATCTTGTGGTCGAGTCTCTTTCCTCATTTCCTATTCCTTTCGAGGATAATGACTCTCTCTTAGAGGAGACCGACACTCTTCTTTCTCAAATTGATGATTCTTTTCCTGAATATGAAACATTTTGCTTTAATATCGAAGAGAAGAGTAGTGGCAGTACCACTACTCATTCTGATTTTTCTCTTCCTGAATATGATTTGTTTATCTTTGATCTTTCGATTGATCCGTTTCCTCCTGCCGATAGGAGTGTTTCTCATCATGAGGAGTTCGCCGATGAACACGCTCACATCATATCTCCACCGGAGTATGACCGTTTTTACTTTGATCTTGAAATCGTTCCTGGAGATTTTACTAGAGTGTTAAAGGAAAATATATCTGGAACATCAACTAAGGATTTTACAATTCATGAACTTAATGATTTTCCTCTCCTCTTATCTGATTGTGACTCTATTTTTTCTAAATAATTTTTTGAGATCGATCTTTTAGTCTCATTTCCTTTCGAAAATAAAGACAAGGTTTTCGATCCTGGAATATTCATCATCAAAGGAGTCCAATCTAAGAGAGTTCATATTCTTCCACTGGACGATTTTTCTATCTCATTCGTCAGTGATCCTCTTCTCTTGATTGATCCTTCTGAGATCGAAACTTTTCTTTTATTTCCCCCCGGAAATGAAGACAAGGTTTTCGATCTCGGAATTCTCATTATTGATGGAATCTTCTCTTGCACAAGAAAATTTCCACATCTTCTGATCAATAATTTCATGATCGATAAATGTCATATCTTAAGAGAAATTTCATTGATGACCGAATCTTCGGTCAATTTTCACCCCAAGGACAAAGAAATTCGGGGAGAGTCAAGCTAGAGACTCGCATAAAAACAAGCGCTTCTCGAGAGGCAACCCGTGTCTGTTTTTCTTTCTATTTTCTTAATAAATAAGTGCGTGATTTTATAGCCCAAGTGTGGGGCGTGCTTCTTTCTATGGTGTGTCGTTCCGTTTTTTGCAGGATTCCTTAAGATCATGAAGACCGTGCTTGTTTCAATCCCTAACTCATCCGGTTCTTCCGATCTTCTTCTTATTTTGGAATCCTCAATCCTGATCTTATATATATATATATATATATATATATATATATATATATATATATATATATATATATATATATATATATATATATATATATTTATATATATAGTATAACATATAAATATATATAGTATATACATATATATAATATATACATAATGATTCCTCGATCATGAGAGTTCACTGATGAGCTCGCCTCACAATCATATCCCACCAAGAGTATGATTGTTTTTACTTTGATATTGAGCCCGACCTAGGAGAGTTGACTATACTTTTTGGAGAAAATTTATCTAAAGATTCAACCAAGGAACTTACGAGTCCTAAGCTTAATGATTTTCTTCTCCTCCTATCCGATTGTGACTCCACTTTTGATGAAGAATTTTCTGAGATTGATCTTTTAGTCTCCTTTTCTTCTGGAAATAAAGACATGATTTTTGATCCCGGAATATTCATTATCAAAAGAGTCCAATCTAAGAGATTTCCATTTTTTCCACTAGATGATTTTCCTACTTTCTCATTCGAATTATGATTTCTCTTCTCTTGATTGATCCTTCTGAGATCGACACTTTTCTTTTATTTCCCTCCGGAAATGAAGACAGTTTTCGATCCCGAAATTCTTCTTATCGATGGGATTTTCTCTTCCAAGAGAAAATCTCCACATCTTCTGATTAATAATTTCTTGATTGATAAATGTCAAATTTTAAGTGAAATTTCATTGATGATCCAATCTTCGGTCAGTTTTCACCCCAAGGACAAAGAATCAGAGAGAGTCCAAGCTAGAGGACCGCATAAAAACAAGCGCTTTCTTAGGAGGCAACCCATGTCTTTTCTTCTTTCTATTTTCTTAATAAATAAGTGTGTGATTTTATAGCCCAAGTGTGGGGGCGTGCTTCTTTCTTTGGTATGTGGTTTCGTTTTTGCAGGATTCCTTAAGATCATGAAGACCCGTGCTTGTTTTCAATCCTCCAATCATCCGGTCTTCGATCTTCTGCTTATTTTGGAATCCTCAATCCTGATCTTATATATATATATATATATATATATAATAAATAAATATAATATATATATATATATATATATATATATATATATATATATATATATATATATATATATATACGTATACACATATATATATATATATATATATATATATATATATATATATATATATATATATATATATATATTTGTTTCCCCTTTCACACTTGGAATTTTTTGCATTTGCCTTTTTCGTTCCTAAGTGTGGGGGTAAAACCCGATATTTTTGAACATTGAGGCCAATGTTCCATTCTAAGTGTGGGGGGGGGGGGATTACTCTCGAAATGTGATAATACCTGTGCCTATATGTGTTCTCACGTAACCCCGTTTTGACCAAAATTTTAAATTTTTTATTGTTATATATATATATATATATAAATAAATAAAAATGACGATGAAAATATAAAAATATAGAAATAAATAGCCCGTAAAACTAGGTAGCTTTTAACTTTAACTGAGTTTTTTTTAACTCTAGCTGTTCCCTTTAGCTTTTGAGACTAAGCGTTTGCTAAATTTTAAAATTTTGCAAAGAACAAAAAATGATAAAGTTAGATATAAGATAGATGCTAAGTGATTGCAGTTTTACATACATATATAATATAACATATAATATCACAAGAGCAATTAAGAAAATTCCCTAAGGAAAATTCACTCTCAAAAATATATATAATATAATATATAATACGTATATTTAACCGGGAAGAATGATCACCCGGGTCGTTTCCCCAACGACTTGTGCAATTGAAACTCGTTATAAGCTCTGGATTAAGATTGAATGAAAAGCAAAGATATTTTTTAATGATCTATAACTAAACCAAAAAATTTCAACAAGTATTAAAAATGAACAATTAAAAAAAACAATTAAGCACTTAAAAAGGTAAACGGGAAACAAATAAAACGCGACAAATTAACAAGTAAATCAAAATTAAGTCCTAAAAATGCAAATTAAATTCCTAAACCTAAATTAAGATAAAAGAAATTTTTAAAAAGAAAAAGAAAATATTTTTTTGATTATTTTTGAATTTTTTATTAATTAAAAACTATTTAAATCTAATTAAATCCTAAAAAATAAAAAAAATAGAAAATAATTGAAATTATATTTTTCCTAGATAAAACAAAGTAAAAGAAAATTTTAGAAAAAGGAATCACTATTTTTCACTTTTTAGATTTTAAGATATGAATTTTCTAAAATTTAAACTAACTAAAAGCTTAAAAATTATAAAACTATTAAAAATATAAGCCTAAAAAATTTTATAAAAATTTAACTAGAAAAAGAAAAAGATGAGAAATTTTATAAAAATAAAAGCCCTAATTTTTACTTTTTAATTAAAGTTTAATTAAACTAATTAAAAACCTAAACCTAATTTATTATTTAAAATTAAAAACTAACTAAAAACTTAACTAAGGACTAACTATGCAAATCCTAAAAGGACTAACAGTGCAAACTAACTAACAGACGAAGGACTAACTGAGAAAACAATTAAAACTTAAAAATTACACTTTCTACCCTGAGGGCCCAACCCGTTTACAAGCCTAGCCCAATTAAGCCCAAAAATAAGTTTAGTTTTAAAAACAGCTTATTATTGAAAACTTATAAAAGCAAAGTTGTAAAACAAGTTGGTGTGAACAAATTTAATAAAAGCAACTTGGTCTGAAAAGCACTAATAAGCTCTAAAAGAACTTATTATTAAACTGAAAACAGTAAGTGGGGCTTTCCCCTTGTTTTTACTTATCAGCTTGTAAAAAGCTCTATTTAAGTTTAAATGAAAAAGCAAAAAGTGTTCTGAAAAGCTTATAATGTGTATGAACTAAAAATGAAAAGCTAATTGGCTAGATTAAACTAGAGCTTATCTAAATTTGAGTGACAAAGTAGCAACCTCAGGAATAAGCTCAAATATCACAAAATCAAAATAAGCTCAAGTACTCAATAAACTAAGACAGAGCTTGAGCTTATGCAGGCTTAACAAACAACTTATTAGCTATGATTTTAAGTAATAAAACCTAATCTTATAAACTAGAAATTGGAATTTTTAAAAACTACTTTCTATTGCTAACTGTTTTTGGTCTTTTGGCTTTTGTGACTTTTGATAGCAAATCAAGCTAAAAAAATAAGCAAGAAAATGAAATTTAAACCCTAATCTATATTAAGCTATATCTAAACTATTAGCTACTTGAATATGTAAAACTAAGAACTAATATTACCTAACTAAAATGAGACTCAAAAGTGACAGCAGGAACTAAGTTGTTCCTGCTGATGCACTTTGCACAAGATTAGACCAAGTAGTGTAGGTTACCTTGAGGGTAATCCTGCACTTAAACACACTTAATTAGAGTGTAAGAACACAAAACAAGCAATATCCAAGCCTTGTGTGGCTTGGATTAGATTTTCTTAAACAAAACAAAAGGTAAAAGTACCTTGGTGCCGAATCAAAGATAATAAGCCATAAATTTTGAGATTTTGAAATCTAACTTTTAAAAATTAGGCTAATACTAAACTTAATTGAAAATACAAATGACTCAATCAATTTGCTCAAGTTAAATTGACTTTTTGAGGTCAAATATACTTAAACCAAACACTCCTTCCTATTGACAGTTTTTGAAAAAGCTTAGGAAAAGAAATCTATTGGACAATTTATCACTACCAGATATTTATAGTTAACATATAAGCATAATTTCATGAATTAATAACTTAAAATATAGCTGAAACTTAATCCACAAGTTATACTACTATTTTTTGGGTGTTTTCTATGTTTTTATGAATGAATTTAAGACTAAAAACAAATTCCTATAACTAAAAAAGTAAGAAACAGATGCAAGTTTATGGACTAATGAGGAATAATAAGCACAATCAAAACGAAGGAGAAATTAGTAGGCACTTAGAAAAGCAGAATAAAGCAAAAATAAGCAAAGATGAATATAGATATTAAGAAATTTTAAGCAAATACTAAACTATGAATTATAAGAACCAAAAAGTAATGGACAACTAACCATGAGCTTTAGCTTAACAGAAGCTTACACAAACTAAGCTGCTACAAGCTCTCCTAGATTATAAATAAGCTGAGGTGGTTATGTCCTTATTTGCCCATTCCCATAATTGGTCAAAACTTCCAAAAAAGCTCAATAATCCAACAAGTTTAACGGTAACTATATGTTAAGCTGATTTAAGGTTTAAGATATGTTTAATACGTGTATTAAATATTGATCCTTTCAGTTATAGAATGAAAGAGCTTAATATGAGCTTTTAGCTTATTGAGACAATTTGGATATTTTAGAGAGCTTCATGAATTAAAGAGAAAAGTGAGTTTATGTTTATAAACTAAATTATACTATAATTTCATTATTAAAAATTGTATTTCATTCCTGAAAAGAATATTACAACTGGATTTAAAAATTACCATTAAGCTTTAAAAACTATATTAGGCTAAAAACTAGAAAAGGAAAAAAAAATGACCTTTCTATGTTGTGTTTGGGGGTGCTATTTATAGCACCATGGTGAAGCTTCTAGGCCTTTGAGCCTTTGCACGCTCCTCTTAATCTACACCCTTCAATTCTTCAATCATTGGTTAGTAAGTTCTAGCCGTTTTGGTATCTAAATGCACCACTCTCACGATATTGCCAGCTGTCATTCTTTGATTTGTAACAGCTGTACTAGTCGTTGTATGTGCATTTAGTGTAAAATTTGAGCTTCACTTGTGCTTTCTCTCTTGATCACGATCCTTGCTTGAGCCAATAAGCCAATGATAGCTTTGATAAGACTGAATTAACCTTGCCATTTCATTGTACTACACTTGAATAGACATCCGTACCCTTTAATTTCAAAAAGCCCTTTGATTTACTTATGGTGAAAACTAGGAACGATGGGTGAATAGTGAATTGTTCTTCGCGCCCAAATTTTAACTGAAAGGGTTAATTCAGTTATGACTTTGAGGAAATTGCACATATGGCCTTGTGGTGTTTTATAAATGGTGTAGTATAAAAGACTTTTTTGTAAATGGAAATTTCAGTCCTTATGGTTTATAGAAAAGGGTAAATGGACTAGTGTAATGGGCTTATGGATCCGGGGGTGTGGCAGATTTAGGTTTAGGAGACAATTTATGTACATTTCTTAAAGTTGAGGGGTGTTGGTTATTTTGAAACAACTTTGGGTCTTGTTGATTTTGTTGACCAATATTGAATGGAGTTTAAGTTGATATAGATTGACTTTTTCAGGCTTTGGGCTTTCGGCTTTGGTTCACTTTTCCGTTCTAGTGTCCGTGGCTTGCTCGTTTTTAATGAATGGTTTTCATTGTGATTTGATATATCGTTACCTGACACTTACAACACAGAGAAACAGCATATTTTTGCCATTTTTGGTCTGGTTTTGGGTTTATTTGGGGCTGTTTTAAGCCATGAATGGATATGTGTTACTTTTTCAATTATCAGCCATTTCGCTATTATAAAAGGTATCTATTGTAAATAGACAGAATATTTGATAGAGGCAAGCGATAGGATTTAAAAACTTCTATCAGCTCCGGAATCAAAGATTCCCTGACTAATGCTAATTTAGGGAGAAACATAACAGTAAAAGACGTTTGGGTCTTGTTGGGCATTATTATCTCTTAGCATGTAGGCTCTTCTTGGGCATTAATGTTGGTCTTTTGCGCACTGGATTTGTGATAGCTGTTCTTTCTCACCACTAGGCATGGCAAACAACTATCCCTGGGAGTTGATTACTTCCGGTGGCTGTCGTCTTGCCTTCGGCAGTTAGTGAGTTCTTGATTAGTGGCACATTCTGTTGCCAATTATACACCTACCAGTACAGGGTCTGGTTGTGATGGTATTGGCACATTTTACACAGAGGAAAAATCTCCAGCATTACCTACGTTTTCTGATCGAAGTAACAGCATAGGCTCTACACAGCTTCTTGCATTCGGTTCTGTTGTCGATGATTATTTGTAACGATTGTTGTTTGTTGCAGGTAGCTTGTTGTTGTTGCTGCAGGAGCTGCTTGTTGAAAGTTCTTTTGTTATTAATTTTTTCTTTTGTTGTCAATCCTTACTTGCATTTTAGGGATGTATACGAACTAATACGTTCTGTGGAAACGTTTCATGAAAACGTCCTGTAATAAAAGTTCGTTTATGTTCGTTTCATCTTATTAAATTAACGACATGAACAGTATTTTACGTTGTTTAGTTAAATGAACGATCATGAACAAAAGTTTAGGTCCGTCGTTTTTGTTCGGAACGTCCGATTATGCGTTCTTTAAGTTCGTTTATGTTCATTTATTTGTTTATGTTCGTATATGATATCTTTTAATTGTATACTTTTAAAACTAGTATGTTTAAACAAAATAAACACCTTTATAAAAACAATATACTATGCATATAAATTGATATAATTTACATGTTTTCTTCTACGTTTATTTTATGTTAGATAGTTTTTATGTTCGTTTAGTTTCTTAATGAACGAACTTTAACGGAACACGAACAACTTCATATTTCCTTATAAACGAACATGAACAAGAAAGTTCGTCCGTTTTTTTAAGCGTTGTGTTTCGTTTATTTGTCCCGAGTTTAAATTAAATGACAAGAAACATGAACAAGGCTCCGTTCGTGTCGTCGGTTCCTTTACAGCCCTATCTTGCATTGGTGCTTTGCTTAGTTACTTGATCCATTAGGCCTTTGGGTTATGTTGATGGCTTCCTCTAAAGGTTTGAGAGTTTAGAGGCAGTAACATTTCCCTTCTATGATTTGTGGTTGTCCCTCGATGAAAAGCTTCCAAAGAGTTTATCGTTGTTTGGGTACTCAGTGTTTGCGACATAGCGAACCGTCTATGTATTAGAATCTTATAACTTAAGGTTTAGGATTCATTTCCCTTTTCTATCACGATAGTAAAGTTATTATTCCATCTTTTCTAGATTCGTCCGGGGATTGACTTGTTCGTTCAGAAGCTTTTTTAACTCAGTCTAGGTGATTTGATTGGCTTTCTTCTATTCCCATTAGGATGGGCTTATGCATTTCACACAGGAAAAGGCATGTTAGGTAAAGTACCCAGTAGCAAAAGTTTCTTTGTTTTTCTTTGGCTATTATGCTAACATGAGAACATGATTCGGTTCATTCAAACAGCGAATATGACCTACTGATCCTTCCGTACCATAAAGTAGATAAGGTGGACAACTAAATTGAAATCTTTATAGTTTCACGTATTTCATTGCAGGAGTTCATTAGGACCGGTGTTCCTGTCAGGATTACTGCATTGCCTTGTCGAGCTTGAGCTTCTAGAGCCGATCAGGTTACACTATCAGCAACTACCTTTCCTAATGGAAATCTTGGTCATAAGTCGGTGCTTCCTTTGTTGATGCTCTTTTGGTGGCAGTATATAAATCAAATGTATAACAAGTAATAAGAATGTTTATTCAAAAGTATCATTAACGCTTGTTTTCTTTAAAATGATTAAAGAGAAAATTATTTTCTTTAACGATTATAAGAGATTAATGCTTCATTTAAGCATTTTTAACATGGTGATATATAAAGGTAAGACGATATGTACGAGAGATGAATGAATGATGAATAATGATTGAGATGAATAATAGTAGGTAAGAAACATACAATGAGTAGGTAACGGGATTGCCTTTGTTTTTAAGAACAACTTGCCTTAGTACTATACATAGTCAAGATTTGACAAGTGTTTTTATTTATACCACACATCCCGTGGCTAGGTTAAAGCTAAAGACTGGAATTTAAACTAAAAACTAGATGATCACTGAATGCGGTTCTGGAGTTCGATGATAGAGTTCATGAGTTTTTCTATGTCTTCTTGGTGACGAGTTTCCATATCATTGATGACTTCTGACAATTCCGCGATTCTGTAGCGAGCTAAGGAGATCTTATGGTTGGATCCTATTTGCTTTCTCCGGAGTTTAGTGATCTGAGTATGAGCTTGCTGGAGTTCTGCTGCTAAGGCGTCAAAATTACGTTGGATGATTATTGTTCCATTACCGAGACCTTCGATACTGTTTTCAATCTGTTCAAAATGTTCAGGAGGGATTTCTTCTAGATAACATTGGATACCCTGAATTTGCTCTTCATGACTTTTGATAGCTGATTTCCGAGAAGTTTCACCAATCTCAAGAGCTTGAGGTTGGGATGGGGTAGATGGAGATAACTGCATTGGTGAAAGGAGTCCTTCTGGGTTACATTGATATACACCCAGTATTGAAAACATAATTTATTATTGCCATTAGCTCATGAATCCGATGCCTTAGGTTATAATGATAATATTGCCCCTGCGGGCACCTTTGCCAAAATACCCGCGTGATTTCTAATGATATGCAATTGGTTATTGTTACTGGATACACCAATGGGGAGTCCAACCCAAATATATATATTCACAACATTCGCGCTTACTACGGAGAGTAATTAACGGTTCATGATTAAGGGGACTTAAAGGCAAAGCAGTTACTTAGGCAATAGTAAATTGAAGTAGCATGTAGAAATAATTGCATTCATCTTTATAGCATGTATCCCCCTCGCGGGTTTATAAAAAGAGTGAAATGCGAGGTTATGAACTCACTTGAACAGTTATAGGGAAATTAATAGCTAATGTATAGGGAATGAAAGTAACGGCTTCAACACGGCAATCACAGACAACCTGGGTTAATATATGGCAAGTCTTAGTTTGATTGTATATATAAGTTTTTGGATATCGATGTTGGTTTTGATATAAAAATTATCATAACACCGTTCGGGCCATCATAGTTTAGAAGTCATTCAGTAAACGTTTGTGGAGCTAGGGCACTTTAAATCGTAAACCCAACAACTCAGACAGAACGTAATACCAAGATGAAACTTCTTAATATGAAGCTCCCTAGTATTGTGGTATGATATGGATCCGGGACATGATTTTTGAAAGCACATTGATGATGAATGATATAAGGATTAGAACATAAGCAGTTTTAAGCATTTTATTCAATATCTAGAGATGTTAAGCACGAGGAGTGTTAATTAAAGTTATGTCTGGTAATGTTTTGAATATGATTTTATACTTTTTCAAAATGTTATATTTTAGACCCTAGGGTTTGGAAAATTGCAAGTAGACCCCTAGGGTTTGCATTTTTACGACTTTGGTCCTTTAACTTTTATTGATATACTAAGTAAACCTTATACTTTAAAAAGTGACATAATAGACCCCTATAGTTATAACTTTGATAAAATGACACTTTTAGTCCTTTTAGTTATAAGTTTCTGAAATTTACGATATATACCCCTTGCATGGATTATAATTACAAAACATGTCCAAATTGCCATGCAAGCTTAATTTAACATTTCAATAGTCATTTATAAGTTATAATAAACTAAAATATGAAGATTTAACACAACATAAGTTTAATTTAACGATTCGTTAAGTTAAAAGGTAAAACGGGTCAAATTAGGGTTTCAAAATGAAAACGCGCGGGTTTTAAGGTCAAATTCTCTTATGACTTATCAAAGCACTTATTTTAACATTATAATAGCTTATTAGGATTGATTATAACAAAAGTTTACAAGTTTAACCCATAGTTTAAGAAAAAACATGAAATTAGGGTTTTGGGTGTACGGTTTTGGATCAAAAAGGCATAACACTTAGGTTTTTGAGTTCAAAGTTTTATATTATGATTTTAGCAAGATCATATGAACATTATAATGTTATAAAAGCAGAACATAAGCTTAGAGAACCTGGTCTTGAGCTTATGGCTTGGAAGCTGGTCAGAATCGGGACTTTCGGCTTCGTACGCCTAGAATAACGACTCTCAGGCTTCGTTTCTTTTCCTTCCTTTATGTACTTGAGCCTTATTAAGATCACTTAGGATCTATTAGAGCAAATGATTGCTTCTATGTAAGGGTTATAGAGGAGGAAGTAGGGGATGAAGAAAAATGAACA
>BQNB010162794.1:0-11164 GCA_026074375.1 Tanacetum coccineum | reverse complement strand
TTAGAAAACCCTAATCTTTCCTTTCTTGATTAATACTTGAAAAAGGTTAGCCAATGCTTGGGATCACCTTAGAATATCTTAGAATGGATGTGTATAGGAGTGTATGGGTTGTAGAAGAATTGATATGGATTTGGTTTGGTCTTTGATTCTTGCCGTAGCATATAGAGAGACAAAAGGGAGTATTGTTAGATTTTTTTTTTTTGCTAAGTGTTTCTTGTATGATTTCTCTTTACTAGATACATGTATATATAGTGCAAAACTTAGTCAAGGAAACATTGTGAGGGTATTAAGGAAAGTCATGGTCATAGTCTTTGGTCAAATAGACAAGGCATGGCTAGGCTTTAATGAAAAGGCATGGTACAAGACTAAGTGGTGAAAACTTTCTTATTTCTTTGCATCACTTGCCATAAATTCGGAAAATATAAGATATATGTGATGTTGTTGAGTAATTTTTATGTATTGGGTATAAAAGTGGGTATTTGTTGAAGCGTAGAAAAGTTTTGGTGGTTCCGGGAATACCTAAACGTAATTTATCGCGAAACGTAAACGTTTTATGCAACCAATAAAAATAAAATATAAAGAGTTGATTATTACTTTCAAAAAAAAAATAATGTTTCTATCGTTGGTAAAATGTTATCGTTTAAGTGGGTCAATTGTCTCAGAAAATAATATTTATAAATTTAAAACTCATATAAATATTATATAAATGATTCTAAAAATGTTTTGCCAAAAGTTTTATTAAAAACGAACCAACACTATTCATGTCAGGAAATAGTGTATAAAAATCATATTTCTCTTGTTTTATTCGTTAAGTGAAAGTTTTTAGCTTACGCGATTTAATTATGTGATGAGAATTAAAGTAAACGCGCATGAGGGAGAAAAAAATAAATAGTGAATTTAATGACGTCGTTCATTGATCAAAAATACGGATTGTTACATCATGTGCCAAACCTGAAGGAGTGTTGATCAACGAAACACTCGTCATTCCGCCGGATGAGATTTAAACCAACTACAAGCTCTATTTCATCGAGGAACCGATTGAGATTATGGACCAAAAAGTCAAACAATTGAAACCAAATCGTATCCCGATCGTCAAGGTTAGGTGGAATTCCAGGCAAGGTCCTGAATTCACCAAGGAACGCGAAGATAAGTTTTGAAGGAAATACTTCCACTTATTTCCCGACAACCCTAAACCTAATACCATACACTGAGCTTCGGGACGAAGCTCTTTTAACGGGGAAAGACTGTGACAACCGGTATATTTTTCATACTTTATTTACTTCCCAGCGGGTCACCCAAACTAGTGCTACTCTCACCCAGGCACGCTTAACTGCGGAGTTCTGATGCGATCCGGTGCATTAGTGATGGTAAAATATTTTACTTTTTACTCTCGATATTATTTTTACTTGTTACTTTCTTACCCTTTTACCTTTTTACCATTTACGTGATTTATTTACCGTTTAACCAAAAAGTCCTCCCGCGTGTAAATCGTTACCGGATGCATTTCAACTTGCTATTTAATGTAGTCTTTCGACAAATGTTGCGTTTTTACGTTTCGAATGGATGTTTAAATTTTCATAATTTAATTTAAAGTTATCGCGCGTTTTCAGTTTTGCGTGCACCGTTAATATCGTTTAAAAATATCTTAAGGATAGTAGAGATAAATATCAAGGAAGCATAGGATTCCTCTTATTATCAAACTTTCAAACAATTGCAAAAAGCCCCACCCCTTGTCCTCCTTTTTGCGTCCGCCATCCTCCATACAAACACACACTTTTTAATTTTTGCACTAATGCCCCTCTAGATATTTTAACACATAGGATTTTTTTATTTTGAAAAGATTATATAAAAATTAGATTCATGCATCATCCTTCATTTCATCAAATATCTATCTCTCTAAAAACACACACAATACAAAAAGCTCTTCTCTCCCTCTCTCTTTTGTCGTCCGCTGCCATCAACCACCACACCACCACCATTGTTCAACATTGATCAAGATTTTGGAAGCTCAAGTGTATTTGGGTTAATTTATATAGTTAGTTTGGGTATAAATATCACCGTTCGTGTTGTTCGTTAGTTTTGATCATCTCTTCATTCGTCTTTTTCATAAGTTCATCTTTTTCAAATTCTAGTTGTACTTCCTTAATCTTTGAAACGTTTAGAAGCTAGTTGTACAAACGGATCGTTAAAAATCAAAGCTTTAAAATTCACACAACCTTAAAAAGGTTGTGTCTTTTTTTTCGAATTTTATAAAAATAAGAAAGGGAAAGATTAGTTACGTTGTCGTGGTGAATCTTTTATAAAGATATAATTTTTATAAAGCTTAATGCTTATTTTAGCTTATTAATAAGCTCGTGTGAGCTTATTCTTGCTTATTTATACCTCGAACATAAAGTGGAACCATAAAGGTTCGAACTTTATGCTTATCTGATTATTATCTTATTTTTCTACTTATTTTCGTGGCTTATGGAATAAGCTAGATACTTATTTGCTTATTCGGTTGCTTATCGAGCTTATTAAATAAATCCGTACTTGTTTGGTTGGCTTATTGGGCCACGACCCAACACTAAGTCCAAAACCGTGGCTTATAGCCCACGGTAAAACTTATTGGATAAGCTTATTCATAGCTTGTTTGATACGCTATATACCTACTTATTTATTCGTTTGCTTATTTTGAACCTATTACGTTTCAGATATTTTGTTTAGGCTTATTGGGACGAAAAGCCCAATAAGTGTCCATTGAGCTTTCGACTTATTTTGATAAGGGATAAATACTTATTTTGATCTAATAAATAATAGGTTTTACTATCGTATCTTGAATAATTACAAAAACCTATATTTATGTTGAGCGTTTGATTATACGAACTTTAAATGGTAATTATATCGTGGAAACTAGTTTTGGACATAGCGTTGAGGTTTGGCGATTTTGTGAGATGAGAAATATAATTTGAAAGTGTTTTGGATAAAATTCTAAGACTTTGGAAAACGGATATATACGAACGGGTCATGCCGAATTTTTGTAAAAACTTTATACTTAGATATATTTTGTGAAAATTCATTTTTTATAAAACTCGACAAAAGGACGAAAACATATTATTTATAAATAATAAATAATATTTTACTTAAATTTGATAAATAAACTAAAATACATATTTACGTATTAATTTCCAAGTATTTTCTTTAAATCGCCAAAAAAGCGAAATAATAAATACTATTATTTTAATACCCGACTAAAAGACGAAAAATATAAATTGTATAAATATAAAATTTCTATTACTTGTCACGCAAATTAAAAATGTGAATACATTTATAACCACAATGTCATAGTTATTATTTTTGGATTACCGGGTAAACTGCCGGAACATATTTACTTTTGTTTATTTTCTATTACACTATGAATATTATACTAATTATCGTAATACGTTTTACCGAGTCAAAACCACTGCAATTACTACACAGCCAACGTTATTAAAACATCTTTTGTAGTAATCGTACAACTACTTTCCAAACTCTCATGCGTTTCATAATTTCCCATCGTATCAATTCTAAAACCCGACCGTTTATTCACAGGTCGAGACTTAGCACAGTTGTGCAATACCACGTGACCATTCGTTTCAGCCGTTACACTTCATCATTTACTGTGAGTTCATAGCTTAATGTTTTATATTTTTTGAATGCATTTTACAACTTTGGGGTGAGAAACATTGCTTGTTTTTAAACCGGACACAAGTACTTTACGTGATATTTTTCCCTTGTTTATGTGTTTGCCTAAGTTACCCTATTGCCATGAAGTCTCCACTATCATGAACCGTTAATTTCTTGACCGGAGGTACCGGTCGAGTAAGCGTGAATGCTGTGAATAGATCTATTGGGATTGAACTTCCCCGTCCGGGTAGATAACAACGTACTACCATGTAAACGGACGCATTTCATTTGAGGAACTCTAGGTGTTAGGCAATGCACCTACTAGGGCAACAACTTATAATTAACGTATTCTTAAGGCTTCGGTGTCATGAGCTTAGCGCAACGTAAATACTTTTTATGTGAAGTTGTATCTGTTATAACTGTCGCATACGTTTTGAAACTTGTGGTCCACACTAATTACATTTGAATTAAACCTATGAATTCACCAACTTTATGTTGACGTTTTAAGCATGTTTTTCAGGTGCTTAGCTTTGGACTTCTCTGATGTGCTATGTGGAGTCTACGTGCAATATGATATCATCTTTCAAGACTTTTCGTATCATTCATACTCGTTGTCTTTTGAAAACTTAATTACGCTTTCGCAACGTTTAATTTCATTTGAAATCTTGTAAGACTTAACCATTTTTAATAAATGTAACGAGTTATGATTTTCAAAAACATCCATTAGTGGTCATTCCCTTTGCCTTGAGTTTGAATTATTATGACGTCACGCCTTTGGACACGTATTCCGTCCAGGCCCCATTTGGGAGTGTGACAATAGTCATCAAGAAACATGGGTTGTAACTTTTTCACATTAGAGATTAATTGAAGTAATTATTTGTAAGCAAATGAAAGGACATAAAAGCTTATACGTGTTGCTAGAGATGAAGTTTAAAAGTCTAATTTATTGTCGATTTAGTGAGTTAAAGTTAAGAAATTTAATTTTATTAATACTTAACATTTAATACATAGACTTTAATAAATGGACAGAATCTTTATATATATAAGATAAGATATATAAGATGACTAATGATTTGCACACTCTTCATTTTTATTTGCACACTTTATTTTGTGCTATAAACAATTATACATTTATTGAATGCTGCTTTGTCAGTTTGTACATTAAAGTGTGTGAATAAAAGGAAGAGTGTCCCAAGTCTCCCATATCTTGATAATCTTGCATTTAGGGTGTACGGTATGGGACACCAAAGGCGAGTTACTCACCTTTGGTGAAAGGTGAGTTTCATTCCGGCCACCAAAAGTCACGTGCCAGTTTCACAACGAAAGGTGAGTGACCCACCTTCGGCGAGTTGTGTTATTGTTAGACAATTACGACAACAAACCCGAAGTTCGATTGCGGAACGCTAGATCGCGAGTTGTATCGAGCACAAGTAGCAAATGCGAGGACAAATATATGCACACGTTATACCCTCGTACCAAACCTTTACTAAATCCCTAATAAGGCTATTACAACGAGGAAGAAGAATGAATAACTAGCATCCCTTCTCATCCCTATTTATAGAGATAAGGGGGTAGAAAACTTTCCTAAATAGAATAGGAAACTCCTTGCCTTGCAAGGCAAGCTAAATAATTCTTAGTTATGGTCTATTCCTAATCTAAATTACAATGTACACTTAACCCCCTAACCTTTGTTTAAGTTTATTCATAATATACAACAATTTCCACCTTAGGAGTAACACTTAAACATAATCGATACTCAGTATCTTCATCCAATGCTGGAACCTCGAATCGGGGACCGCCTTGTTAACCAGGCCTTGTACTTTAGTAATTTCCATAGATTAGCTTTCATAGACTCCTTCACTTTATTCTTTCCAACCTGTTTGTTCTCCCCCTCATCTCTATAAAAAGAGGTAGGGGAGGGGTTTTGTACTTCATTCTTTTCTTTACTCAATAAACATGTAATATTGAGGGTTATATTGTTGTGCATCTTTTCTTTTTATGTCATACATAATCTGCTAGGTTGTGTTTGTTTTCAAGATCGGATTTATTCCTAAATAGAATATGAAACTCCTTGCCTTGCAAGGCAAGCTAAATAATTCCTAGTTATGGTTTATTCCTAATCTAAATTACAATGTACACTTAACCCCCTAATCTTTGTTTAAGTTTATTCACAATATACAACAATTTCCATCTTAGGAGTAACACTTAAACATAATCGATACTCAGCATCTTCATCTGATGCTGGAACCTCGAACCGGGGACCGCCTTGTTAACTAGGCCTTGTACTTTAGTAATTTCCCTAGATTAGCTTTCATAGACTCCTTCACTTTCTTCTTTTCAGCAACATTACCCTCTGCACCCTCTTGACCACGTACTCCGGTTACCGTAATGTTTGCCCCCACCTTTAAACCAAGGTGTACCTTTTCCTGCTCCTTTACCAAGCAGTCTGTGTTTGTTTTTTCTTCAAGTTGCTTGTCCTCCAACCGTCTTTGAGCCACTGCAGCATCATCGTTACTAACCTGAAAAACCTCAGCTTTACAATTCCCTTGAGCTCCCTGCAGTTCCACCTCAAACCAAATACGTTTATCAACCTGTACTCTATGGACTCCTGTTTCAACACCAGGACCAAGTTGTTTGAACTCAACTTGTTTATGACCAAGTTGTTTGAACCCAACTTGTTTATGACCAAGTTGTTTGAACCCAACTTGTTTTGAACCTTCATGCTTTTGTACACCAAAAGTCAATACTTTTTCTTTCATAGTACACACACAGTTCTTTTTCCTGATCCTAGTCATCATAACCCGAAACCTTTGATCACCTTGATTTTACCCATCTGCATCTTCACAGTATAACCCTCTTTTTCAAGAGTACCCAATGAAATCAAACTTCTTCTTAACATTGGAACATACTTGACATCTTCCAGTATAAAGCTTGATCTGTTATCCAACTGTATCTTCACTTTCCCTGTCCCTTTGACAGTGCATGTCCAGTTATCACCTAACCGAACCGAACCACCATCAACAACCTTAAAGTCATACAAGAAGTCCCTCATATCTGTCATATGATAAGACCCACCCGAATCCATTACCAATTCAGTCATTTCATCATTATTGACTATCACCAGGGCTTCTCCAAAGTAGGCGTTACCCTCGTCATCAGAAGAATCAGAATCCTGATCACGCTTACCCTTCTTGACGAACCCACTTGACTTCTTCATTGGACAGTCTCTCTTCAGATGACCCTCTGAATGACATATGAAGCACTTGAGTTTACCAGTTCCATCCCTTAACTTAAACCGCGAACTTCCACCAGAATGAGCTTTACCTGAATGATCAGACCTTCCCCTTACATATAACCCGTTACCAGTTTCTTCCTTTGTGCCTTCAGTTCTTTTATTCAACTCCCTTGAATTCAGAGTCGTCAGAACATCCTCCATTGTCATGGATTTTCTCCCATACAACAATGTCTCCACAAAGTTTTCATAAGACGATGGCAATGATGTAAGTAACATAAGTGCTTGATCCGCATCCTCAATCTCGATATCAATATTCGCCAAATCAAGTATCAACTTATTAAACTCATCTATATGATCACTCAATTTCGTACCTGGACTCATATAGTACGTGTATAGCTTCTTCTTCAGACACAGTCTATTTGCTAAAGACTTAGTCATATACAGACTAGTTAGCTTCGTCTAAATTTCTGCAGCAAATGTTTCTTTGGTAACTTCCCGTAAAACCCGGTCTTACAAGCATAAAATCAAGGTACTGTATGCCTTCTTCATCAAAGCAGCCTTTTCACCTGTTTTTATGTCCGCGGGTAATGTCTCTAATGCAGCAGCATCCCTGCTGTACCATTAAAGCTCGCATCTTTATTTGCCATAACCCGAAGTCATTCTTCCCATCGAATTTTTCGACGTCAAACCTAGTTATAAAACTAGTCATTCTTCTTATACCTTGCTAAAAACATTGTCAAGTTGTTTCTTAACCAACTTTACCGACAAGTCTCATAAGCAGTGTGTAATATACCCGTTGTTGCTAAAAGCCCTTCTTGCAAATCGAATTAATTAGAAGAACCCTAAACCCTCGATCTCGAACAAGCAAACCCGATCGTTAACTTGAAACCCAAGTAAACCACGACCGAAACTTGAACTACAAGAACCGCAACAACAACAACAAAAAAACCCTTTACTATAATCGATTAGAATAACCCTAAACCCTAGATTTTGAACAAACAACCCGATCATAAACATGAAACCCAAATGAACTAAGATCAAACTTGAACCATAAAAAGAAAAAAAACCACAACAACAAATACCCTTTGTGCTTATCGTTAAAAAAACAAACAGTAATCTTTTTAGAAAACTAAAACAAGAAACCAGCCTTGAGTTAAAAACTTCATGTCACCTTTGTAATAGTATCTTACGTAAGATACAAGATAAAACAACCAACCTGCTATCACTTTTCTTTTGTATCTTCACGTGGGTTTTAATTAGAACCTTAAAACCAACCTCTCGGCAATCGACCGATCTACAATAACCGATTCGAAATCGGAAACCGAACCTCGATACTTCGAACGGCTCAAAACCTCGATTTAGCACTCGATCTTCGGAGACCACGACTAACCTATGGCTCTTGATACCACTTGTAGGGAAATTATGACAACAAAACCGAAGTTCGATCGAGGGAACGCTAGATCGCGAGTTGTATCGAGCACAAGTAGCAAACGCGATAGACTACAAAGAACCGACAAATATATGTACACGTTATACCCTCATACCAAACATTTATTAAATCTCTAATAAAGCTATTACAACGAAGAGGAAGAATGAATAACTAGCATCCCTCCTCATCTTTATTTATAGAGATAAGGGGGTAGAAAACTTTCCTAAATCGAATAGGCCTTGCCTTGCAAGGCAAGCTAAATAATTCCTAGTTATGGTCTATTCCTAATCTAAATTACAATGTACACTTAACCCTTTAACATTTGTTTAAGTTTATTCATAATATACAACAGTTATTGTGTGTGTTTTTATTATTTTTTATTTAAGTTTTAAGTGTGTGGGTATTCAGTAGGGTATATTTTATATAAAGTAAGCATTTTAATGAAGAGTGAGTTTTAAAGTTGCCATTACAATTGAAAAATGAGTTGTAGTGAGTTAAGTGAGAGGAGAGAGAAAGGTGATTTGAACATCCAACATTAGTACACTGTAAGGCAAAATAGGAAAGGGTTAGGTTATAAGGACCCCCCCTAAAACACCATTTGTACCTCCCTTATGTTTTTTGCGTTTTTTTATTTTTTTTAAATTTTTAATTTTTTTTAAAAAAATTTAAAATTTTTATAATTTTGTTTATGTTATAAAATAGTGAAACGAAAAGTGCGGAAAAAAATATTAAGTTTAACAAGTCAAAAGTACTAAACTGTCAAAAAAATACAAAACAGAAACTAATAAAAAATTGTGTTGCACTGTAAACAGAGAGACATCCGTACTTTTTATGAGCTAGAGGGGTAAGAGCCCCAGGTGTCATAACACCATAACATCAAAATAACACTGTCACGGTGAAAAGAAAGGGGGGAGGGGAAAAAAGGGAATAAAAAAAAAAGAAAGGGGGGAAAAAGAAGGGGGGGGAGGGGGGGGGGGGGGGGGGGGAAAATAAAAATAAAAGAAAAAAACAAAAAAACAAAAAAGGGGGGAAACGGGGGGGGAAATAAAAAAGCGGGGGGGAAGGTGGGGGGAAAGGGGAAAAAAAAAAAGAAAAAGGGAAAAAGAAAAGAAGAAAAAAAAGGGAGAAGGGGGGGGGAAGGAGGAGGGGGGAAGGAAGAAGGGGAAAAAAAAAAAAAAAAAAAGGGGGGGAGAGGAGGGAAAAAATAAAAAAAAAAGGGGGAAGGGGGGGAGGAAAGAAGGGGAAAAAGGGGAAAAAAAAAAAAAAAAAAAAAAAGGGGGAAAGGGGGGGGGGAAGAACACGGGACGTGGGAACACACCCTAACAGGTTATGTATGACATAAAAGAAGAAAAAGATGCACAAGAATATAAGCCTCAATATTAAATGTTATTGAGTAAAAAAATAATGAAGGAAAAAATGAAGTATAAAACCCTCCCCTCATCTCCTTTTATAGAGATGAGAACAAACATGTTGAAAGATTAATTGTATGGCACCTTGATAATTGCACCCAAGTTAAAACTTTGATGACCATATTAGGACGAAGAGAAAGTGCAAGCTGTGATATATATTTCCCTAGTGATTGGTAATAATCAATGATCGACTTGGATAAAACTTAAATCTGTTTAATACACTCCTAAAAAGTAGTTTTTCGACCAAATTAAACTGCAGGGGTTACACAAAATCTACACTCAGATAATTTGAATTAAGTTACACCAAGGTCTTGAGCGAAACACATTGAAATGTTAAGTGTTGCCATAATTCTCTAAGATCAAATATGTCCCTTTCATCAACTACATTTAACAAAGTGTCAACCGCTGAAAAATGCTAAACATCAGTTGATATAACATAGACATAATAACAACCACCTATAAATTTTTCACTATATCAACTAGCATAGCATTCACAATCCACCCTACTCTCACACACACAACTTTTTGAATCATCAAATCCTATGGCTTATTCTGCAAATTCAGTGCGTCAAACACTTCTTACAAGACTACAAACCGAACTAGAAGATGAGGTCACACTTGCAAATAAGTTGTCGTGCGAATTGACTCGTGTTGCTGAGCAAATGTGTATCCGTGAAATACATATGAAGTGATGGGTTTTCTATTCCCTAACTAGATTAACACGCAGCGGAAATAATAATTAATCTAGGGCTAGAAGGGAACTAAACCCTAAAGGATCTAAACCTAATTAACTAAAAGCAACTTAAAAGAAAATAAATTAATAAATAAATAAATAAAAGGAAAATACTAACGTTTGAGAAAATCGAATTTCTCACACGCGGACCACCTTGGTTGAACTTGGAGGCGAGTACCCAAACAAGAGTACCTCTAATGTCTCACACCCACGAACCAAGAGAAACTATTATTCAAACTCCTAAAGTCCCGTCAATACGAAAGACTCTTACAAGGAGTAAGAAATAGATAGTTAGAATTGAATGATGAAGACCTAGGCATGCCCCTCTATTTATATCCAAAAGGAGAGGGTTGGGTTGTCTCATTGGGGAGATGTGGGACATCCCCTAAAAACATCCCGCGCCTTGTTTCAGCGTAACACCAAAAGTGGTTACGCCGTAACCTATTCTTCAAAACCTTTTCTCTTTTACGATTCACTGAGGGTGACCCAAAAAGGACTCTACTTTTGACGATAGTCTTACCAATTAGTTATGAACTTGGACACTAATTCTAACAGTCTCCCACTTGGACAATTCATCAACTATAACTGGTCTAAGTCTATCCCGATCAACTAAGCAGAGAGTGCCATCTAATGCAACTGTTAAACTATAAATCATTTTAGAGTCAGCCTTTAGATAAGCAATCAACTATTCCTTTATTCTACTGATATCGTGT
>BQNB010162793.1:0-14519 GCA_026074375.1 Tanacetum coccineum | reverse complement strand
GCATTACACCAAAAATTTTATGGTAACTATTTCTCATTCAACATAGTCTTACTCATTTATTGAAGTTTCCTATTTTTCTTTTCAACCACGCCATTTGATTGAGGAGTGCGTGGAGCTGAGAAGTTGTTTGTGATTCCGTTGGCATTATAAGACTCTCCAAATTGCACCTCATTATCAAATCCCCTATCGTGGTTGGTTCTTATTGACACTATTGTATATCCTAATTGGTTTTGAATTTTCTTATTAAATATTTCAAATTGATCAAAGGCTTTGGTTTTGTCCTTAAGTAATCTAGTCCACGTATACCTAGAGTAGTCATCTACTATGAATAAGGTGTAGCGGTTTCCTTCATAACTCTGTACGGCAGATGGACCGAAAAGATCCATATGAAGGAGTTCTAAGCATCTAGTCGTTGAGACTATATTCTTAGCTTTGTGACTAGAGTGAGCTTGTTTTCCAATTTTGCAAGCATCACAAAAGTGTTGATCAAACTTAAGCCTAGGTAAGTTTCTAACTAAATCCTTAGATGCCAACGATTGAATGAGACGCATATTAGCGTGACCTAATCTCCTATGACACAATGTGGAGTTTTCATCAACCGTTACAAGATAAATTTTGTCTTTTGGCTTATTTCTTAATTTCATCACATATAAGTCTTTCTTCCTAATACCTCTACCTATGAAGAACAATTAAATAACATACATGGATAGTAGAAGAGGTGTTTTTTAGTAAGAGAGTGGTTGGATGAACATTTTAGAGAAGGAAAGAAACATAAGAAAACTTGTATATGTGTGTGAAATAATAAACAACCAACACCCTCTCCAAGGCATAAAAAGGGTATTTATACTACTATAGTGACCGGCCATGGAAAGCATGTGGGCTTTCCATGGGCCTTTTGGCCCAATTAGATTAATATCATTACATTTGACTAACTACGGCCTTTGACAAACTATTATTGGAAGTGATCGATACTTTTCGTGTTTCTAACAATCTCCCCTTAAGGGAGGTCACTCTAATTTACAAAGACTTAATCCTAGCATACTATACTCTAACTTTAGTCTTGAGCTCGTAGTTTTCAACTTCAATCATTTACTTGTGAATTGATGTAGTGATCATTGACTTTAGGCTTGAGCTAGTTCCTTTAGCTTTACTTAAATGTGAAAAAGAGATCTTGAACACCTTGAGATCATCAACCAAGCATAATCTCGTTTTGCCATCTTGTAAACTTTGCCATCTTGTGAACTTGTGACTTCTGGACCGACATGCTCATACCTTTCTTGATATGTAAACTTGAAAAGCTTTAATAATGCATCTTTCTTGAGGTTCTTTAACTATAACTCTTCGTCGCTTCAAGTAGGATGTACGGTATCAGAGTAGCGGAAGTCTTAAAACATGTACTTGAGCTTTCATGACGTCTTTATATATGCCGGTCGGGTATGAACATGTGGTTATGAATCTTTGAGACAGCTAAAATCAGGTACCTTCACCTCCATCTTTAAGTATCTTGCATTAAAACAGTTAGCAATAAAGCGGGGGGCGAATATGGCTTTGTCATTCGCTTGTAGTTGGTTGGAGTAACCTTCAAATCTGTGAGGATTGACCTGTGATCAGGTAGATTCAATTTAAGAAGAATCTCCTTGATAGGATTTCCAGTTGAATATCGAATCTTTCTAACACATATGTATTAGATTCATCAAACTCAGCATGTTCTCATTACCGGAATGTCTAAAAGCAGACAACACGATAAGAGTGAACCAGTGAGTTATTGTCTCACCGATTAAATAGAAAAAAATCAATTTGAAAAATCAATTTGAAAAATCAATCGAAGTGTCACTAGCTAAAGTGGTTTTGTGACACATCAAGAGTGTTAATCATTTCAAAAATTCATCATCAATTGTCAATTCATATACTGGAACAAGTTTGATTCTTGTAGAATCGCACCATCATTTCTTTCCAGTTGTCACAAGTTTGATTCATATAGAACTGCAAAAGTCACCTACCATGAGCTTGTTTGATGTTGGCTAAAGCAAGATTTCCATCTTCATTGTTTATATTTAAATTTCCCTTGGATGTTCTGGCAAAATCACAAGGATAATGCGTAGGACTCTTAATATATATCTTGTTATTCACATTGTGTGACATAGCAAGCTTAATTTTGACAAGTGTCCTAGTGAGATTTATGGATGATCTCTTTTGGCTCTAGACTCAATAGTGCACTTTGGTTTAACGGAGGCTGGAGCAGACTGTCACCTTTTCAATATCAACCAACTCAAAGTAAGAAAGTCGATAGAAATGCATGTAATCTCTATGAGAAATGAAACAAGAGTCTGTTGAAAGACCTTGAGTGGCTAGGGGAGGTTGTGCATAGCGTCACTGGGTCCATGACTATCTTCAATGTCAGACAACAACTTAGTGTTTCTGACAGTTTATGTATTGCTTACGTTATTTTCCGACACTAACAAAATGTCGAGTCCTATCTTAGCTAGAACCGGTCCTACCACTACCAAGATATATGACACTCACAAGATCTACACAATCGGATCTACACAATATCCGAATCACACAAATACACAAGATAAATACAATAGAGGTTTGTTACTTAGAAGAAAAGAGGAGAGATCACTAATTAACACTTCGTTTCTTGACGAATACGAGTGTTCTTCTCTTGCACTTGAATGAGAGGGAAGAGATGAGAAGAAGAGATTAGATCACTTAAAACAAGATCTAAGTATGTTAGTGATCAAGAGTTTTAGTGAGAGAAATAAGTTTTAGAGAGAGAAAGAAGAGACTGAAAAATTTTATGCAAAGAAGGATAATTTTCAGCAAGGGGTGGACTAGTATTTATAGACAAGAAAAGCCAACGGTAACTGGTGGCGGTCCCGGCGGTCCCATATATATAAGGGGGCCGCCAGGCCTATAAGGGGGCCGCCACCTAGACTCCGCTCCCTTTTTGTCTTTTTGTGGGGAAGGTTGTATCTGGTGTAGAAGCTTCCGTTTTGGGGGGAAAATTTGAATTTCAAATTTTAAGTTTTTAATAAAACTTTTCTTTTAATTAGAAAATATTTTGTATAATTAATTTTGTGAAAATCTTTTGTAAAAATGTAATGGATGAGAGAAAAATATTTTCTTGATCACTAATCATGCTTAATGATTTGTTTGTTCATACCTTAAGTGATCACTATCTTTAAAAAAAAAAGAAATGGAATTTTACGATTAATAATTTGTAAACGTTTAATTTTATCATAAACGTTTTTACATTTTGTTATTATCAAAACATTGAGAGGTCAAAAAATATAAATAACGTTTTTAGACATTATTTGTGTTAACATAAACATATAAGACAATCATATATATGAATCAAGAAAGCGGAAGCATGCATAAAACACCGATTAGGATCTATATTATGCATATAATTAATCTCGTAAAGAAAATAAGAAACATTTACCTTATTTGCTCAGTATGATCAAGAAACAATAATCAAAGTTGATTATTCTCTATGGTTGATCCACACTACACGTCAAACAATACTCTAGAAATGCTAGTCCTAACACCCGATTGAATACCCGATTCGAATATGTCTTAATGTGTATACGTGCGATGCAAGAAAACAAAACTGGAAAGCCTTATGGTTTCCTTGGTTTGATCGACCACAAGAAGGAGGGAAGCAGAGGAGATATTTTTTGTTAAGTTATCAGAATCTAGGTTTAATGCCTTCGTATTTATCTTAACACACAAAGGGTTCTAGATCCTTTTTAGCTTAATCACCAAATCAAGTTTTTCTTTCCTTTTCTCCCCCCTCTCCCCATTTCTTTAAGGATTCCTAATCTTGATTTGCTAGTTTATTATTAATATAATACTGATAATTAACTAATAAGTATTTAACGTTATTGTGGAAACTAGAAGGAGGGGGGGTGAATAGTTTTTACCAGTTTAAATTAAAACTTAGATTGTCGACTTATGTAAACTCAAGAGATATACACAAGTGTATATGATAGCGATGCAATAAGTAAGTAACTAATCTACGAAATATAAACAAGTAAAGATAAGAAAGATCAAACCGATGACACAATGATTTATAGTGGTTCGGCTACGAAGCTCCTCTTCGCCCTACTCCACTCCCCAAGTACCCAACTTGAGAGTTATCTTCACTATGTCAACAAGCTCCCTTTAGGCGGAGAAAACCGTACACGTCGCTTACACTTTTTCTGGTACTAAGCTAAATACCGAGTTCTACTTCGAGATAGAACCAATCTAACACACTATGTATTTTGTGGCCTAAATACTAACCGATTATACACATATGACACAACTAAACTAATAACACTTGAAGCTTGACGTCTTCTTGAGTGTTCTTCACTAAAGAGTGGAATGAGTTGATCACTTGTAATGGATTATGTAACAAGTATAATGATCAAAGAATATATAAAAGATAAAATATGTGTGAGAAAAATATTTGTCAAGAGTTGTTTAAAATGAAAGAATGAGGTTGGTATTTATAGGCAACCTTTTGAAATTCAAATCTGTCCCAGGGGAACCAAACGTGCGACCCATGGATCCCCCATCTCCTGGATCCGTCCAGTGCTTTTGGTGGATCCGTGGGAGGAGCTGGGACAAAATTTGTCATTTTGTGATTAACCCCAAATCTATACAAAATATTGTTTTGTACTTATTAAAATTAGTTTAATAGATTCTTCTAGAAAAAATATTTCTTATCACTAATGAGGAAATATTTTATAGATTTGGGAAGATTTGGAAAGATTGTTTCCACTTATGGTTAATCTTATTTTGTCTTACATGATTAATATAACTAGCTTATAATTAATCATGTGTTAGCTTAAATCATTTGATTAGAAAAGATTTATGCAAATGATAATATTTTTCTTTGATCATTAACTATGTTTAATAATGCCATATTCATACCTTAAGTGATTTGTCGTCGTCAAGTAAACTTTTGACTAAATAACTTGTTTACATAAACTTTTACGTAGTATGACATTATATTTGTTATTATCAAAACATGAAGATCATTAAATATAAATATCGTTTTTGCGCGAATATTTGTATTAACAATCTCCCCTTTTTTGATGATGACAAAATATAAACTCATGCTTATTTAAAAGTTACTAAATAAGTATTTAGTAGATGAGTTTACATATCTTCATTCCCTTTTTGTCGAAGCAAAAAGTGTGTAGAGCGGTTTCTTGCAAGTCATTGTTTTTTACAAGGCTAGAGTCCCTTGTAAAGAATCAAAGTAAAAAATAACGAAAAAATTGCAAGTACTCCCCCTTGGTGTACGCTCCCCCTTGCTTGCGGCACCAAGTGATCGAGCTATGGATGCATTGCTATAAAACAAAGTTAGTAGGCAAGCAAATATATATATGACAATCACAAATGCACACATATACATTTTATGCGATAAACATCCATCATCAACACAACAAATAAAAATAATGTTAAATCCATTATAAGGGATAAAACATAAAATTTGGCGTAAAAACCATTACATGATAGGCTTAAACTAGAAAATTAAAGAAAACAAACTAAAATCCTAAATCCTGGGATAGAAAATATTTTCCCATATAATCCGAGGGGTGAGGTGAGATGGTTATGCGGCTAATGCGGAAAGTAAGGTGAGTATAATGGAGAGCCGAGGTGGTGTCGTATGTATGAGAACATGTAGTTGAAACTGTTTTAGAGCATTTGAATTTTATGCCTTGTGGTGCTACAACATTGACAAAACATGTTGTGGAGGTGAGGCATGTCGTTAGGATAAACAAAATCCAAGATGTTTAGAGGATTAGGAAAATCTTGATTTTCAAGATTTGGTGGTGGATGGTGAATGTTTTCAAGTGGAGGTATGTTGTTGTGGAGGAGAGGTGTGTTATTGTTAATGTTAACAAACAATGGTTGGGTTGATGGTAATGTTTCAAATCTAGGTGATGAATTTAGGAAACCGGGAGGTGGTCGAGTGACACATGGTGGTAGAGATGGATTAGAAGGGCCCGGTGGCTAATTATCCATGGTTTGAGCATAGGGATCATTTGGCGATATTTGTAGTGGAGGAAGTTCTTGAGGTTCTTGTTTTATCAGAATGACAAAACAATGTTTAGGTGGAGGTGCAATGTGAGTTGGTGTCGGAGACTCACTTGGTGATGATGATGAGGTGTAGTGTGTACTCTTGCTAGAGATGGATTTTGATGGAGCTTGTGGTGGTGAGAGGGATTTCTTTCTAGGAGGTGGTGAAGGAGTTCTCTCATTTGGTAGTTCCTCACTCGAGGATGTGAGATTAACATAGTTTGGATACTTGGCACTCATTCTTGTGGTTTTTCTTTTGAAGTTTGGTGAATTTGTTTTGGATGAACTAGTCATGGTGGTGAACTAGTAAGGTTGTATAAGAGAAATGTGGAGAAGGTGTGAAGAAAATGGTGTTTGAGGATGATGATTATAAGGTGAAAGTGGTGAAGTGGATTGTATAATGGTCCTTGGATTATATGTAGAACATGTTATATCCTAAGGTTTAAGATCCCACATAGTATCATATATCATGGTTATAAGATAAAGTAGAAAAAGTTAAAAATCAAGAAAATTTGAATTTTGTCGCCTGGACTATGGAGCCACAAATCTACCATAACAACGTATGGATCTACCATATAGTTGATCCGTGGGTCGCAAGTTTTAACAAAAATGACCAGAATCATCATTTTGCACCAAAAACATAAAACAAATTATCATGGAAACATCATTATCTTCTACCAAATGTTATTAATATGATAACCATATCCATAAAACATAACAACATAAAATGGATACAAAGTTTCAACATACATAGATCAAAGTTTTCAATTCATCAATATCCTAATATGGAATCCATAATCAAAGAAGCAAATTACCACATACCATCAGAACGCATAGGCATAACACAAGCATGATCATTTTTGTTTCTCCAAGTACTTGGTTATGGTGCCATCATAGCGGTTTAAGCATTTAAACATTCCTCTCTTCTCTCGTTGGGCTTTGGTTAGATCATCACTGTCGGATAGTTCATCAAAGAACTCGAGAAAAGATGATGCTTCATTATCATTGGACGATAAAGAGGAAGAGGAGATTACCGAGGAAGAGACAATCTTCTTTCCCTTTTCCTTGCTAAGATTCCTTGAAATGTATAGAGGATCCATGACATGTTCATGGAATGTGAACCTAGCAGGAAGAGTGAAGTTGGTTCAGTGTATAACATTAAAAATTGGTCGCTGTTTAGCTTGAATTGAGACATAGGATAGTCTCGTATGCATTCTTCTAATTTGATAAATGCTCTTCCTAAATCTGCCTAATGATAGTCTACATCGATGGAATTTGTATTCATTAGGAGTAAACACTAAGCATGCAGAAATTAGGTTCTCCTTAGTCAATTAGGACATAAGTGCACCTCACATAAAGTGCTTTAATGTTTCAAGATGATTACTTGTTGTTAGCCTCAATTTTATTGAGTCGAACAAGGAAGTTCGGTCACTCTAAGATGGAGCTTCGGTCTTTAATTAGTTAATGTTGTAATAGTATAATATCGAGAATCGGGCTCGGTAGTGAATCTAATATTGTATATGTTTCGGGTTTAATCCCAAGCAAAACCCAAGCTCGGGTCCTAGTTAAATATCCCGCGCGTACCTTTAGCGTGACAGGGTATATAAGCTTTTTCTTACCATAGAAAAAGCTAGTTGTTCAAAATATCAAAAATATCTTATCTCATTTCTCTCTTATTTTCTCTCTCCTTTTTCTCTCTCTAAACAACTCACCCCCTTTCTCTTTTCTAGTTCCGATTTCGTGATCGATTCTGTTTAAAGTGATAGGTGTTACAGGGATCTCTACAATTCTTAGGAAAAAATCAATGTGTCTGCATCGCAAACTGATTCAGATCTCGCACCACAACGACAAGAGATGTCTGTTGAAAATGTCTCTTCAGGCCTCGTTCCTCAAGGACAAAAGGCGTCAGATTATGACAACTCTGACCCTGTGCCCCTAAGACAAAATGTTGTTCCTATAGCAGAAAAGTCAGATTCGTCACAACAAGGGTTAGAATTTCTCTTCAGTCCTTTACTTGAGTTATTACAATCCAACACAAGTGTGCTGAGGAAAACTAACAATGATCAAGCACCGAATGCATCGTTTCAAGATGCTGAATTTATCTAATTCCTTTTTTTTCACGGGTACAAGATATTGGGAGTCTTCCTCAGCAACTTTGATAATCTTCGATTGTGCATTTATTTCAACCACAAGTATGATTATATCGAGGTCCAGTGAATCATTCCATTAGAAACAAGTTTCATCGGAAATCCAACCATGCCAGTTCAAACAAGACGACAGCTTGCCACAGATCCTGAAATGTGTATGTTCGCGCTCACGGAGAGTATTGTTGAACCGAAGAACATTAAGGAGGCAATGCGGCTGATTCTACATGGATCGATGCAATGCAGATGAACTTCAATCAGTTCGACAACTGAAAGTCTGTTTGAGGAACTCGTCGACAAACCATTTGCATGATGGTTATTAAGCTAAAGTGGTTATGGAAGGAACAAAGGTGAAGATCAGACTGTATTTCGCAACAAAGCACGACTTGTGGTTAAAGGTTTTATGTCTGGAAGAAGGTGTGATTTTGAAGAATCATTTTGCTCCAGTTTGCCTCGCTTGGAAGCAGTTCGGTTTTTTGTTGCACACCAGCACACAAGTCTTTCCTATCTATTCAGATGGACGTGAAAACGGCTTTTCTTAATGGTCCACTGAAGGAGGAGGTTTATGTTGCTCAGCAGGAGGGTTCGTTGATTCCCGTCATCCAGAAAAAGTCTACCTTTCTATGGAAAGCTTTGTATGGATTAAAGCAAGCCCAAGAGCCTGGTACGATGAACTATCAACTTCCTAATGTCCAATGGCTATACTAATAGGTACAATTGGACCCAAACTTTATTCAAGATAAAATATAGGGAGGATATTCTACTTGTGCAGATTTACGTTGATGACATAATTTTTGGGTCGACAAATCCTAAATATTCAAAACGATTTGAAAAGTTAATGTACAGTAGATTTGAAATGTCCTTAATGGGGGAGATGGAAATTTTTTTAGGACTTCAGGGGGGGGGATTTGGGGGGGGGAATCCACCTAGTTCCCCTCAAAGGTACTTTTTATCAATCAGGCCAAGTACGCTTTAGAAATTCTGAAAAAGCATAATATGGACAATTGTCACTCCATTGGTACACCATTGGCTACAAAACCCAAACTAGATGTAGACTGACGTGGAGTACCCGTTAGACCAATCTGATTATCATATAGTAAAATCGGGTCATCGTGTATTGACATTAGTAGACCCAGACTTAGTGAACAGTATTTGCTATTGTGCACGTTATCAAGCACGACCAACTCAAAGCACCTCAAAGGAGGTTAAAAAGTATCTTTAAATACAATAAATGGGTACCATTTACATGGGATCTCTGGTATCCAAAGGATTCTGGCTTTGAACTAACAGCATTTTTCAGGCGCTGATCATGCGGATGCTTGATTACTCTGAAAAGGCACTTCTGGAGGGATACAGTTCCTTGGTGTTTTAAGTCTAGTAGTTGGATGTCAAAGAAACAGAACTGCACTGCAATGTCTTCAGCAGAGGCAGAGTACGTGGCGTTATCTGCAAGTTGTGCTCAAGTAATGTGGATGAGGACACAGCTTAAAGATTATGGCTTCAACTACAACAATATTACCATGTATTGCGACTCTCAGTCAGTCCATAGCAATCTCATGCATAACCCCGTACAACATTCTTGCGAAAAAAGCACATCCATAAGCTCGGTCTCTTTTCATATAAGGAACAGGTTTAAAATGGTATACATTGGAAGTTTATATTTTGTAGAACTGAATACCAATTAGCTGACATGTTTACGGAAAAAAAATAGCCCTTCCTGAGGATCGGTTAAGTATCTTGTCAGAAGGATTGATATGTGATGTTTGACTCACAGCGGTATTGGAGGTTCTGACAAATTGTGACTGCTTGATATCATCATCAAACATCACCATGTACATATTTTTGAGAAAAAGTAAAATACAAAAATATAAAACTCAAAAAGAAAATACAAATCAGTAAATCAGAAAATTTCCAAAAAGATTCTTCTCGCCATGTCTCTTGGAAATCGTTAACATTTACGTGCTTGAAATGCGTTTTAACATTTGACAGGGTGTGTAAATGAAAGTTCGAGAGAGAGTTGCAAATAGTTTCAAAAATTTCATTTCTAATTTTCTAAATGGCTATGTTCAAAATTCAGTACATATACCCGGATCTTCAAATTTTAAAGGAAGGTTTTTAACCTTAATCCTCTCCAATGAGAAAATTAACGTTTCTCGGTCTTGAGCTGTTCTTACAAGACATTCAATATCTTTAAGCTCAAGAAAAAGGATAGTGTACGTCTCAGTGCGACTTACCCTTAGCGTTAGAAGAGAAGTCACTCTAACATATGGTTTTTCAATTAGTTGAACACAATTTCAAGATTCTCGTTGACAATTCATAATCTTTCAAACTTGTGTGTTCAACTCCATCCCCAAGTGTTTTCATAAACAAGACATCCAATTTCTCAATTGGGTCTATTTTTTAGGGGGAGTTTTTCAGAAAAAACAATGGTTTGAATGGTCTATGGTTACATTCAACAAGACACTTACTTATGTTTCAAAAAACTTTATCAAAAATGTTCAAAAAAACCATTCATGCTGACCATATTTTCTCCCACAGGATTTTTCAAGACATATGTAATCACAAGTTATTCAAAATCTAAGTGTTTATATAAAAATAAGGGGAGAAATGTATTTATAAAATATTGATCTATTCGATCACATGTGCAGAAAGAAAAGGTTTTATGGTTCGATCTTATACCCAACAACATCTTAATTTCACGACGATTCTGAAGTCATAAGGTGGTTAGGTTAGGAATCAATCCTATGATCCAACCAGAACCGGAGGATCTACCCAAGGATAATCCAAAGTTAGAAATAGCAGTCCTTAGGTATGATTGGAGATGAATGTATATGGGAATAATGCCGACTAAGATTGAGTTAACACTGGAACAATCACAACAAGGTGTTAGTAATGACGTCTTGGTAAGCATTGAAGGCGTTGAAGAATTAAAAAGAAATGTATGGATAAAGGGTCTAAAGAAAGAAGCCCTCCACACAACTTAAGGCAGAAACCGGGTCAATACATATGCTATCAGAATCACAAGATGATTGCTGGTATTGAAAACGACATCATGGACCCAGTGATGCAATGCACAACCCTTCCCAGCCATTCGGGTTTCTCTCAACAGAAACTTGTCTCATTTGTCACGGAGATACACACGTTATCTATTGACATCTCATTCCGAGATCGTTGATATTGAATAGGTGGCAAACTGCTCCAGCCTCCGAGTACTAAAACCAAAATGCACTAATCGAGTCTAGAGCCAAGAGATCAATCAAAATCTCGTTAGGACACATTCCATTTCAAACACTTGTTGAACATCATCAGGTTCACAAGCTGTTATCAAGAGTCCTACGCAATATCATTGTGATATTTGCCAGAACATTCAGAGTGATACTCTTTAGTATTCACAATGACGAATGGAAATCCTTCCAGTGTCATCATCAAACAGCACTGCGGTAGGTGACTTGCGAGATTCTATATGAATCAAACTTGTGACAACTGGATATCGATTTGGTCCAGTAAATGAATTGACGGTTGATGAATTTTGATAAAAACATGACACTCTCGATGTGTTACAAAAACTCTTTAACGAGTGACACGTCGATTGATTTTAAATCAATTTTCTCGTTTATCACTAACGTAAACCTGCAGGTCAAACGGTGATGACGGCAACCTCAATCCCATTCAAATACTCAATCTACGAAGACAAACTATCTAGAAAGCTCAAGATTTAAAGATAAAGACTTCCGCTAACTCTGATTTAAAGCTTTCAAGATAATGCAAAAGAATGAGCATGTTGGTCAAAAACAAAAGATCGCAAAGCATGAAGGAACAAGCCTACAACATACAACGAAGACAAAGACCAAGAACACTCGAGCTTAAACGACAAACGCAATCTCACTGATCTCATGAAGAAGTGTCATCAATGAACTCACTTCGGGGGAGATTGTTAGCCTCAATTTATTGAGTCGAACAAGGAAGCTCGGTCACTCTACGATGGAGCTTCGGTCTTTAATTAGTTAATGTTGTAACAGGATAATATCGGGAATCGGGCTCGATAGATAATCTAATATTGTATATGTTTCGGGTTTAATCCCAAACAAAACCCGAGCCCGGGTCCTAGTTAAATATCCCGCGCGTCACATTAAATGTGTAGGGGTATATATATATTTAGATATTTTCTAAATATCTAAATATATATAGATATTTTCAATTAGAAAATATCTAGTTTTTCATTTTCTAATAAATCTTTTTTCTTATTCTCTCTCAACTCTCTCTCATCTCTCTCTCTCTATTTTCGTCACTCTCTCTCCTTCTCTTTTCTTGATTCGTGTTTGTGTGTTATGAAGTGAAGTGTTAAATCGGGAACCTACAACAAATATGAGTCATAGGGGAGGAGAGATTGACCAGAATGCTAAACAATGTCAAGTTTCATGTCCTTTACTTGATCCATCCTTTGATAACATGTCAACTGAATTTTCAAACCAATCTCTCGAGTCTGGAAATATTTCTCTCAAAAAGTCTGTTGCCCAACTTTAAAAGGATCTTTTAAGGATTGAAGCACATTATGTTAACATGGAACTTAAATATCAAAATCAAGTTTTAAAAGACGGGCAACATGGTCAAATTTTGAATGAAACAAGTAATAAAGCCAAGATTAAAAAGGAAATTTGTAGTACTGAAAAGAATCAATATCGAATTGGAACATAGTGTGGCTAAATTACTTTTAGATAATGGTAAGTTGCATAAGGAAAATGAGCATTTAAAACAGACTTACAAAGATCTTGATTTAAAGGCTCGGATTCAGGAAAAGGTTTTTGCGAATGCAGCATTGAAAAACAAATTAAGAAAGCTAAAAGGAAATGGCGTGGATACTAAGTTTGCAAAACCATCAATCTTGGAGAAACTGGTTTGACAACCACTTAGAAACCAATCAGTTATTAGACAACCGAATGCGTTTAAATCTAAACGACCTAATTTTTCAAAACCACGGTTTGCCTCGTAAGTTGATGTGAATAACATTTTGTCAAAACCAATCACTCCTCTTTATTTGCCTAAAGTTAGAGAATATGTGTTTGTAAAACCTCATCATGTGATTGCATCTGGCTCATCTAGGAATAGTTTTAAAGAATTGTATGGGTCAAATGACATGGCTCATAATTACTATCTAGAAGGCTAAGAAAAAGACACAAGACAAAAATATGAATCTTAAACCTAGTGTGATGCATACTACTAGCTTACAAAATACTACTAATGGTAGCAAAACAAAACCTAGGAGCAACAATCAAACATCTAGGATTTTGCCTGTATCTAAGAGTGGTTGTGGAATGTCTAATGGTGTGCCACTAATAGACCACTCTAGGAATTCTAGTTCCTTTTCGGACTCCAAACACTTTGTTTGTTCGACTTGTCAAAAATGTGTCTTTAATGCAAATCACGATGCCTGTATAATAAAATTCCTGAAAGAGGTGAATTCTCGCGTTAAGGTTCAATCCCATAAGACTAGAAACAGTAACAAACTCGTAGAACCAAAGATTTATACTTAGAAAACAAAGCTCCTAAAGGAAGTGAATTCACGTGCTAAGATTCAACCCCATAAGACCAGAAACAGTAACAAACCCGTAGAACCAATGCGTCATACTCACGAACCCAGTTGGCAGATTGTTACAGGACATAAGTTTTCTCACAATAAGTCTTCCGCTATGCATGAGAAACAAACACTCCTAGATCTTGCCTTAGGTGGATACCGACAGGTAGAATTTTTAACACTATTGGTCTCAGGTGGGTTCCAACTGGAAAGAAATTCACCTCTAGCACAACAAAGGTTGACTGTGAACCCCTAATGGTTCAAATGAAGATATCACTAACCCATATGAATGCGATCAAACTCTCAATGTCAGTGCAGGTACTCTTAACTTAAGTGCAGGTACATCTTTTAATCCTAAAAAGGAAAGACTTAGAGTTTGGTTACTGAAAAAGTTGATGTCTAAGAATCAAGTGCCTCAGGGGATTCATAAGCAAAAACAGTCTCTAAATAATTCTCAAGGTGTTAATGAACAACAACAACGTGCATATTTTGATGATCCATGCCATGAACTTCTCCATAAAGTCTACATTTCATAGGGATCATCTTCAAATGTACACAAATGATTAAAAAGAATACAATGGCGTCTGTAGACAACACTTCAGGCCCCGTTCCTCAAAGAAAAGAAGGTGTATGCTTCAGTGCGCTTTATCTTCAAAAGCAGAGAAATCTTCTTATTTTCGACCATTCTCATTAACAATGATATGTTCTCACATGCTCGGATATTATTC
>BQNB010162792.1:0-14519 GCA_026074375.1 Tanacetum coccineum | reverse complement strand
AATAACCTATACAAAAGCAAGCATTTACATTATAAAACTAGAACAACTCCAGTTTTGGATGTTCTATGAAAATTTCAATTTCTTATTATCTATTTAATCCAAATTACGACTACTAAATGGATGTACAGTTATTCAACTTCTGTCTGATAACGGTTTTGGTGGTTCAGCTGAGGAGGTTGATCTCTCTTTGGACGTACAGCAGTGGCAAAACTTGACTGAATCTGAGAAACGATTCATAAGCCATATTTTAGCCTTTTTTGCTGCATCAGATGGAATTGTTTTGGAAAATCTCGCTGCAAGATTTCTTAACGACATTCAAATACCAGAGGTAAATTATAATATTCTATTTATGCCCCCTACACAAAAAGTGTGGGTGTTAAATACCCCAAAAAAAGTGCTTTCCACAAATGCCCCAAGGCGACCTGGGCAACTTTCACCAAAATTTTACACGTGTCCATGCAAGTACTTGGGCGACTTGTGACACTTGAGACACTTGTCAAATTTTGGTGAAAGTCTCCCAAGTCACTCGGGTCACCTTGGGGCTTTTGTAGAAAGCACTTTTTTTGGGGGTATTTAACATCTACACTTTTTGTGTAGGGGGCATAAATAGAATTTTCCCTTATAAAATTTAGCACTAATTTTGGAGATATTAGTTAATGGACTTTTTTGGACATGTGACTAATTTGAGGTGTTGTTTGTGTGGATAGGCCCGGGCATTTTACGGATTTCAAATTGCAATGGAGAACGTACACTCTGGTGGAGCTTCTTACATTTACAAGTTTGCTTAATATATGCTTGTTTGAGCTGTTTAACTGATTCGTACTGTGATATGTAGAGATGTATAGCTTGCTTTTGGAAACATTTATCAAGGATCCCAAGGAAAAATATAAATTGTTTAATGCAATCGAGAATATTCCTTGTATTGCAAGAAAGGCGAATTGGGCTTTGAACTGGATCAAAAGGTAACTTCGGTACCACAGTTAAAAATTTTCTTTAAAATTCTTTGGGATATAAGCACTGATATTCTGTCATTATTGTTGCATTTCTGTGCAGCTCCAATTCATTTGCAGAAAGACTCGTTGCCTTTGCATGTGTTGAAGGAATCTTTTTCTCAGGAAGGTATGAGATTGGACATATTTTTAAGATATAATAATATAAACGTTGGTTGTACAAAGGTTATTCATCGAGCGCCCAACCAAGAACATGTTAAATCATACTTAAAAACCATTAGGGTAACTGTTAGCTTATATACTTTCTGTAGTGACTGCTGATAGTTTATAGCTATATGCCTATATCTCAAAAATGTTTTATATGTGTAAATTCATTTTTTTTGCTATGTTTTTCAGCTTTTGTTCAATTTTTTGGCTAAAGAAGAGGGGATTGATGCCAGGATTGACTTTCTCAAATGAACTTATATCGAGAGATGAGGGTCTACATTGTGACTTTGCTTGTCTCCTTTATGGGTGAGTGCTAGAATCTAAAACTGATTCAAAATAGAAACGGGTCAAATGATTCGAAAGTTGCCTAAAGTATTTTTTACTGCTTAAACTTCTAACTCGCTATTTTTAAAGAAGTTTATTTCTATGTATTTAACCTCAATTAGTTTTTATATTCGATAAAATAAAACGACCCGTTTTGACCTATTACCCAACCCACCAATTTGATACTAATATCTTTCACTGATCAAACATAATTGTAAAGACAACCGTTAAGAAAAATGCTGATATTCCTTTACAGATTATTACGAAAGCAGCTTCCTTGGGAAAAAGTCGATGAAATAGTGCACGAAGCAGTTAAAATAGAGACTGAATTTGTATGCGAATGATTTTGTATGGAATATCACTTCCGTGTGCAACTATTTGGCACATGAAATACGAATTATGTAATGAATGCAACATCATGAGCCAAAAACAACAACAACAACAAATACATAAGTTTCTGTCGTCTTTCCTGTCGTGTCTGTGCTCTTGTGATCCTTGGTATTTCCATGTGCTCTCTTGACTCTGTGCTTCTGATGTGATGTCTTTTTTGGTCTATTATGACTTTATTTCCTTTTACCTGACCAAAAAAAATGTCACACACCAATCTCCCATGTCCATAAAAGAATAATAATAGTGAATGTGTCGATCAACAGGTTTCTTGGTTGTCAAAAGAAAAAAAGGGAGGGTTGTCAAAAGATAAAGTACAACGTAGAAAAAGAAATTATGAAAAGGAAAGAGGAAGAGGAGGAGGAGAAAGGGAAAGGTAAGAAGAAAGTAGAGAGAAGAAGAAAATTCTTTTGATCCTTTGAAATTGGATGGAGTAATTGGTAGTAATATGGATTTGGTATGTGTTCATATCACCTCACGTAAGGTAGTTCATTAATCTTTCATTTATTTTTATTTAAACGCCTTTGTGTTTTTCTTTGTGTTTTTCTGAAAACATAAATGTTTGTTCAACAGAGGAAAAGCAAACTTCTTTGAGAGAAGAGTGGGAGATTATCAAAAGGCGTCGGTAATGTCAAACCTTCAAGATGGTTCCCAGAATTTTGTTTTCAAAATGGATGCAGATTTTTAGCTATGCACAAAGTCGAAAAAATGAAAAGGGTCATCTCTTTTCCAAAGACTAGAGAGACAACTTGAATACGGCTTATAATATTTGATTTTGATCATAAAGGGTTTCAGGGTATTGATTATTATACCATTGAAGAAACGGTATTTAGTGAGAAGTATGATTTTGTATTCGACAGTTTATTGCTATCCTTAATTCAATAAGTTGTAGTCTTTTAGAATTGTTTTATGATACTTCCTTAGAGAAACTGAAACCGTAACGCTTTATTTGATATATAGTTAATTAAAAGGCATATTTATTTGCAAGACTATATTACTAACTGCTCAAAGAACAAGGTAATTTTTTTTTAAACGAGCGAATCTACCCGCGCTCCGCTGCGGGATGTTTAGCGGCCGTTGTTTTCGGCTGGACGTGAGAGGAGGTATATTTTTGTAAATAAAAAAAAATTAACCCGATTTCAAGCACTATTTTGGTGCATTATAAAAAAATTAAACTAACGGTCGTTACTTAACGGCCTTTAGTGGGGAAAGGGGTATTTTATAAAAAAATTAAAATGAGGGTAGTTTTCGTCATTTGATATATAGTGCGATGGGGTATTTCGTAAATACTCGAGGGGCTATTTCATAAATAAAATAAAAAATAAAAAAATTGCACCGGGCCGGGTTGACCCGAGTATTTAATGCGAGCAATCCTGGCTTTTGTAGGTTTTTACACTATACATTGGTTTAACTATTTGTGCAATTTGCAGCCGCAGCCCATACTCGGGACAACTTCTTAAAGTTTACTTTCCCTCTCAAGATCACATTGCCCGACCTGGTGTACATAAGTGTCGTCCAAGGCATATAGGATGAGTTGATATCATCTCTTTTCATAAATATATAATTAATTATAGAATAACGACAACAAAAAATCGGGTAGGTTTGTGTATGTGTGTGGGTGAGCTCAAAACATGTGGATTAATCGGTCAAAAAGTCGGAAATCATGGTCACAAAACAAAACACTTATCAAACTCGTAATCAGTAAAAAAGTCAGAAATCATTGTTACAAAACAAAACACTTATCAAACTGTATTTGTTACTTAGAATCCTTTTAGAAAAAAAAAAACAGGTTTACTATAGTGTTGCAGAGCATACTAATGAACAAAATTAAACTTTGTTTAATCCACACATGAGGCATGTGTGGATTTAACACATACGAGACATGCATACCCGTGCGTTGCACACGGGCTGGAGATATTTTGCGGGGAATGGAATATGTTGTGTTTGTTTCTATGTAGTTGTTGCAGGCTTGGTTGGTGGCGTAATATTAGGATAGTTAGGTTTTTTTCCCCATTATTGGGTAGTCATTATTAAATGTTTTTTGTAATTATGAATGTAGGTTGTTAATTTTAGTTATGTTTTTAGTTGCTACGTATATGTTAGGCGTTAATCTGGTTTTAAGTTAGCGATGTTGTGTGTTGGTGGATTCTCGGTGACGGGGTAAGTTGGTATGTGCTATATACATGTGTAACTGCACAACCCCTTTGTCTTGAGCAACTCAAAAGGTTGTGTGTTCAGCATAACCGCCTGAGTAACCTTGCTGCACAACACGCTGCGCAACTTGTACATTTATAGCTCTCTTTTGTGTATTCTATCTCTATATCTCATCTAACCTGCATCTTCCAACCTTTATGCCATCATATTTTTTCATACTGAAACCTCTTCTTTATCTTATCTTTTTTTTTGAAGACAGGATGGGGTACGCCACCAAAACTATATATCTATCGGAACGGGTAGAAGCGGAAGAGCACCGGTTGATGGCGGACTATTTTGGGTCTCCGGCCAAAATATCCCGATTATTTATTTTCAGTTACGGTATCGTATGAGCCGTAAACTATTTTTAGACATAGTCTCAGGTATTGAAAATTACATTGAAACTCACCATCCTTTTTCTTCGCATTTCGATTTCTTTAGAGTCCGTCCCGATGCTACGGGTATACCCGGTTTTTGTTGATCCCACGCCTTGATCGATTCTTTACCTTGTAAAGAGTATGTCACCTTAGATAAATCCAAAATAACAATGGTTGAGACTTTGTTTGTATATCAAAGTGTATACAGAATCTACACTTTGATACTCCAGAGGTATTTATCAATGGAACAGTACTTAAACAAAGAACAATGAACAAAACACAAAACTGCTTCAATATTATTGATAATACGAGTACTCTTGCTTAGTACTAGGGTTACAAACCTTGAAGCTTTACGTTCCTTTTCTAAGATGTATCTCTATCTCTTAAGCATATCTAAAACCTTAACCTAGGATCTCCTTTTATACACCACAAGGAGTCCTTTACAAGATAACTACCGAACTTTTAGGATCAATAACAATCATAATCATATACAAATCTTCCTAAAATATAAACGATATACATTCCATATTTATCTCATTGTATCCTTATCTCCAAGTCAGCAGCTTTGACCATCAGCAGTATTAATCTTTCTTCTAGCAGTATTAACTAACACTTGGCAGTACTAAGTTTGTACTGGCAGTACTAACTCCATTAGTACTGTTAGTTATACCTTGGCAGTATTAACTCTTGATGAAGATTTATTCCCAACAATCCTCCCCTAAACTTGTGATTTATCTTCTTGTCTTCTGATGATGATTCTTTCAAACACTCTTCTACTTCTGCACTTGAGATCTGATGAACTTTAGTAGTTCATATGCTTGTGTACTTTCATGATCAACCTCCAATCTCTTATTCAACATCTTTGTTATCATCTCTTGACTTAGAGGGTATTTCTTCTCTGTCAGCATATGTATGGCTATACCATTTTGCATCAGTAAAATGTGAATACCACGGAAATCATATAAGCTCTAACTTATCACATTATATTCATGCTGATTCTTCCATATTTCATCCTCTTCATCAGGCTCAAATAAAGTATGCAGATCTCCCCAAAGCATCAAATCATATCCTTCTGGTCTTGAAGCACTATACCTTTCTTTGACTAGCCTATGTAAGTCCATAACATCTTGTCTATCAAAGTCTTCAAGCATCTCACTCAAAACCTTATAGTTCTTGGAACTGCCATCTTGCTTGGGCAACTGTCTTTGGTTTCATCTTCAGAGCATGATACCTTATGACTGAAGGATCATTCCAATCTATCTCCTTAGTTGACTTATTGACTCTTGGACTGTGAGTGTTTTGCCTATTTTGCTCAACTTGTTTAACAGTTTTCCTAGTAGATTTTTCTTGTTTTTTAGATTTGATAAACTCTTTCTTAACAATACAAGGCCTAAAAAAATGTTTTCTTTTCAATTTTAGGCTGAGACGCATCCTCGTCCTCATCATGCTGAACACCCATTCTTCAATAATTAAGGCAAATCATCAATCTTTCCTAACTATCGAATGCTCTTCTTCACTAGACATATCCTTTACATTTCCTCAACTAAATGCCTCATTAACAAACATCATCTAAACCAGTAAAAGACAATTCAGGTGTTTAAGCATGAAATTTCATAGCCTAAACATTTCTTGCAATTGTCAACTGTCTGACTCTCTATGAGCTTGTTTAAACTTTTAGATGCATGATCAAATTTATCTACATTAAGTTGATCGTTATCTTTTTCTTTTTGAACTTTTTCAAGCTTCTTCCCTAACCTCATCTAATAGTTATTTCTTCCTACAAGCATTTACAAAATTTTAAGCCCTTAATTATCTTGTAAATAAATAGACTCATTTGCTTTATAAACTTCAAGTTTTTCCTTCCAGTGACACCAAACCAGTCTTATATCCTGAGAACCATTAACATCAGATTCCATAAATCCTTTTAATATTTATCCAAACAAGATTTTGAATAAATATAATCATTACCCTCTGAGTTTAGAATTTTAAATGAAGAGAATAGCCATGAGTGCATTCATTAGCCCTTCCTCCGCCTGATCACAATCTAGTCATATCTAACACAATACCATCACATAACAGTCAAAGCTTGTTAAAGTATAATTATAATCCACATTGGCATACCTCCTTCTTAGCTTTCCTTGTTCCTTGTTGTCCTTTGGATTTTCAAGAGCTCTGCTAATCCTAGCAAATGTCCCCTCTTGTGTTAGTGGTAGCCTCTAACTTTAGACTTATCAAAACCAATAGTTCTCATTGCCATTAACAAGTAAAGCTTCCTTCATGTATACTTCAAAAACCTTCTTGCCATCCATAGTTAACATGCCATATGATTGCCATCTCAAATCTATTTTTTCCTATGTCATCAGATGGATTTGTTGGCAAGTACTCATGTACAATTGTAGGACAATTTTTTGACTATGAAAAAGAATCACAAATAACAACATCACTCAAGTTATCAATATTTGTAGAATTAGCATCATTAACTTGAGTGCTAGCAGTAGAAACTCCATGAGTAGTATTAACTACTTCATTAGATGTCTCCTAGGTTTGTGTTATATTGAATAGGGACACAAAATCCAAGTTTTATGTATTGAACTAGAGCTAAACATCCCTTTTAACTTCTATCTGGGTTCATACATCGTGAGGTTTTGTAGAGATCATCCATGCTCATTGTATCCAATAACACTTTATTCCACCACACAACTATAATGTGTGTTCCACTCAAGGTGCCACACTAACTTATAACTTTTGGGATTAACATCTCTTGTAAAAGCATTTTCATCCAAAAGCTCCAACGGACTTCACAAGCTTTTATGAAGCTATCAAAAGTTTTGATCAAGCATCTCTAAACTCTACGCTTGGATCAGTAGAAGTTTTTCATATTGATAGCTTTAAGATATTCCATAGAGTCTTTTTTGTAGCTACATTCCTACCAAATCTCTTTCACATCTTCTATTAACTTCTTAGCATCCTTATAGAATTAAACTTAAAAAAAACTGATTTTCATTAGTAATAGGGCCCAACATTAAAGTACTTCTAAGCTTCCACCTCTAATCTCTCTGAGTCATTTCTACAGCAGTAGTAATAGTAACTCTGTCATAACTCCTTCCACTATTGTATTTTTGTCATAGGTTGCACCATTCTCTATGACTTCCCATAGTGCATCAATCTATCATCTGGAGTATAATGTACAATCCTAATCCACTAGAACTCATAACTCACCGTTTGAGCATAGGGAACTTTAAGATGCACGCAACCATGTGTGCAGAATCTGATCAAAATCTTTTAGCAAAAGACTTATGTATAAAAAACGGGTTCTTCTTATTTAAAAAGCTTTTCAACAAGCTCATATACCAACATGTTGGTCCCACTTTAATAAATCAAATTTCTTATTCTTGTTTAAGTTTTAGTTATATTAGATAAATCTAACACAACTATAGTAAAAGCTTTGTTTGAATGTATTAAAGATTATGCGGATTCTAATCTTTAATATTAAGAATAATTATCAATGAAATAGTAAAACGATGAACATATAATTCAACAAACAAGCTCCAATATTATTAATGATAATAATACGAATACTCTCAAAGTATTAGGGTTACAAAGACCTTGAAGCTAAGAAAAAGATTGATTTTTGGTTTTGGTACTAGGTAATTGGTGCAGTCATCACTAAGCCCAAGACCTTCTTTATACACCAAGGAGTCCTACTCGTCTTACCAATACTTTCCTAAGTATATAAAAAACTTTTCTACAAATAACAAATACATATCAAGTAACAGTAACTAACAACAGTACTACTACACAATCAGTACTAACATAACACGATCATACTAACTACTTAGAATAGTTTTCTAGAGCATTAGTAATTCCTCAGCATCATTAACTTCAAGCAGTCTTTGTACTAGCAGTAGTAACTTTCACTAGCAGCATTAACTTTTGTACCAGCAGTAGTAACTTTCACTTATAGCATTAACTTTTGTACCAGCAATACTAATATTCACTAGCAGTACTAACTGTGTACTAGCAGTAGTAAACACTTAGCATATTTTCTTTGAAGTCTCTTAGTAGTACTAACTCCAGCTGAGCAGCATTAACACAAACATGAGCAGCAGTAATTCTAACAGCATCAAGAAGACTTTTTAATCCCAACATCTATAACGGCGTATTCATGCACATGATACTACTTAATTGGCAGACTGACTCATTAGATACTTTTTACAGGACTTTCTATACGGCATATCTTAGTTTTTGGATACGGCGTATTGATTGCCTTAAGTTTATTTTTATTATTTATTAACCGTTGGAATATCCTAGATAGGATGTTTAGCATTTTTTTTCCTATATTTTGCACAGACAAGTATGACCCTTGCTAGAAAAGAAAATCGACAAGTTGGTGAAGTAACAATCATTTAGAATCCTATGGTGTGATTGTACCATGCTGGTATCGAGACGCAATATATACAGAACACACATTCAAAAAGCTCCATAAACTCAACTTAGGAGAATCTACCGATCAAAACATCAGGGGTATCTCGTTCTAATTCTTTTTAATTTCTCATTTTTAATGTTTTTCATAAACGGAATGAGGACGTTTTGTATAAATGAAGTGGGGGGGGTGGGAATTAGAACGCTACATTCTTATTTTACACATTAAAATGCTTAAATTAGTTCTTAAAATTATAAAAAAAATTTAAAGCATACTTTAGTGAAATTACTAGTTTACATACCTGCCCTACATAGACACCTAATTAGACTATTTGTGAGTATCAACCGTTAACCGTTTCTATTGTTTACACCAAATCCCATAAAAATATTAGTCTGCCGGTGAGTTTTGTATACTTTAAAAAAACAATGTCTTGGTCTATCTATTCTAGACCACAATAATTAGACTATGGATTTAGATGAGAGTAACTTGTTTTAAAATGTAGTAAATTTCTAAGATTACACCTTAAAACCTTTATATTTTATATATTAACTAACATACAGCTGGTTAGTTATCCTCCCATATAAACCCTTTGTTTACTCTCGAATTTAAGAGTAAGATACCCTTTAGAAAAACCTGTAAGCACAATCTTTAGGATAACACAACTATTTGTTGTTACACCTTTACAACCTCAGCCTACCCTGTTAGATTAAGTCCATTTATCAGTTGCTAGTTGCTATGTCTTGTGTCATTTTCTATCTCTGGTATGGTTGGGAAATTTGCACATTGCAATGGGAATGTAAAAAGTAGTCAAAACTCATGTATTTTTACTACCATTACAATTATTGGTACGTCCGAAGAATGAAGAATCATGGAAGAAATTATCCGGAGTTATTATGATCGTGAAGATTATGAAATTACACCGAGATTTGTAGTATAGTATTGTTAAAAAAATTCAAAAAAATTAGAACATTAAAATAAAAAAAGAGGAGGAAAGTTTAAAGATAGTCGATTCGTTAAAGCTTAAACCGATGGAATTATTTAAAGGATCGATTATTCATTGATATGTGGTTATAAATCAACGATGTAAAGTTTTGTATAAAGTGGTAGATATCGCCACTTGTCTTTGTAAAAGTATGTAAAGTATGGGATGATTGGAAGAAGACCAATACGTGAACTCTCCCAACCTTCGTTTTGTTTTGATCTAAGTATCAAGAACGAGTGTTAATATTTTTTGTCGTATATCAGAAACGGTTGGGAAAAAAGTATCTAGCAACTGAACCTTATCTGTTTTATTTTTTTTTATTTTGGACTTAATCTATTTGTTTTGTAAATTTTATTTAACAACAATTTATTTCTTTTCCTAATCATTAACCTTGGGTTTTACTCAGTGAGGATTGTGATCGAGTCAAACATTGTGACTTATATAGACTTCATAATGATTATGACGTTACCATATGTGACCTTTTACGTCGTAACAATGCTGACGCATACTTTAAGATACAAGCTTAAATGGGTTACGGCGTAATCGTATAGCTCTTGTTACAACGTAACAATGACTATGATGCATGATCCTTCTTCACTCGGCTGGTTATGGTGTAAGCGTGACGAGGCATTTACATCGTAACGATGGATAATACTGATCTTGCTTAAATATGGTTACGACGTAACTCCAGCAGAGAGGTTACGCAGTAATTGGCCTTGAAAATCTTCACATGTTTGTTTTCTTTATCCAAAACTCGCGTTTCTTGCTCCTATGCTTGTATTATTCTTGAAACGATAAATAAAGCGATTAAGTATCATTTATAGGCATTTAAATCACAATTATAAGCATTTTGATGACATCAAATAACGTCACTTTTCTAGCATCATTTATCCCATGTAAATAGCCTATTTTGTATAATTATTGCAATAATTGTTACTTAATAGTTAATATTTGAGAATTGCAGTAATTATGGAGTACTTGGTGAAGATTAGCAAAAAGGCACGCATTCTGGAGCTTAAACGAAGACATTTGAAGATTATTGTTTTGACATCCTATACGTTGTATCCATCAAGGAAGATACGGCGTATTTGTGCCTGCACTTCACAAGAAACCACAAAGATTAAAAGTCTAATACGCCGTATCCAGGAGACATCCATACGCCGTATTCAATATAAATAATAAGATATTCTAGAAGATATCGAACGTGGTCCCTACTCCAAGAAACCCCCGATACGCTGTATCCAACTCTCTCGATACGCCGTATCGACCAAATTCCAGATAGTATAAATAGAAAACCTAAAAAATAGGTTTTCAGAGTGCTTGATCATATTTTTGATACCTTAACCACAAAAGTCGATTTTCAAAAGACAAGAAGAGTAGAAGAGGTCAAGCAAAGCTACTATTCCATAGGAAACACCTTGTAAAATCATTCGACTTTTGGTATCATTCGTTTAACTCGGTTAGTTTACCTTGGTTGAATTATTACTTTTGTATTGCTTATAATGATTAAGGGATATATGAACAAGTTGGACTAGCAGGTGACCTAGGATTAACAAATAACGTACTGATTCCTTTGGTAAAGACTTGGACAGTAGACTATTAGAATATAAATTTCCATTAAGCAGTAAGTGGGTAAAGTCTCTATGAGTTAGGGTTTAATAAGATCACCATTATTACTCTCCTAAGATATATTATAATCATCAAACAGGATGCTTTATGCGGATGCATTTAATTGTGAGAAAATTCTACATGTCTAGGTTTTAGGAAGAAGTCCTGCCTAAATCTAGGAATGATACGCCGCCTCGAGATAAGCACTCATTTCACTAAATAAACAAACCAACGTTTTAATTAGATTAATCATGGTTAATACAGTTTTCTTATATTTGGCTAGATCGCTCTTTTATCTTTTGTTTATCTACTTGCGTGTGTTATTGTGTCTTAAATTGATCTAAGTTACCACAAAACCTGTGCCAGTCTCTCAGGCTGAAAACCCCCCTTATCTATTAGAATTAGGACTAACATAGGTTTAGCATAGGTTTAACATAGAATAGAACTAACATAGTTTAAATTAACCTAGTTTAGTTAACCAAAATATTAATAGAATTAAGATTTCGTTCTCGCTCTTAGTAATCGACACCCTACTTACCATGAAACTCCATCTGATCGGGTACACTGCCCGTTAAAGTGTTGTTTTAGGTAAAGTCAGAAAAATATAAATTTAAAACTTGAAAATATAAATAACACCTACATGACAACACACATCACCCCATGTGATGATATACAGAATTACTTACAATATTTTTCTAACAAGTACATATTGATTAAGAACAAGAACTTCCATGAAGCTTCTAATGCTGATGATGTCTTCTGCGGTCTTTGAATTCAAGTCTGCACTCCAACATGAATCATCTTTGTAGTAACTTGTAGGAGAAACACTATAATAGGCATGAACTAAGTAACCCATACACTTCTGGTTAAGGAGAAGCTTTTGAATCAGCTTCCCCCTAATTTATGCCGCATATTCTTTATTTAGAATCTTTCATAGCTTCCCCCCAAACCAACAATCCTCTCTCGAGCAGTTTCAAAGCTTTCTTTAAAGCTTAGAATAATTAAGTGCAGAACGGAATTAGTAGGATACCACATTAAATATTACTACTACTTTGATGATAAGCTTAGTGATTAACCATTCGGGAAAACATTAATTAGATCAACAACGTATCTTCTCACGCTTGAATAATTATTCTCACATCTCTTCCCGCTGGAATTTCAAATAATGCATACTCAAAAGTATCAAGATATCACTTCCCCCATGTAGTTGAAGTGATGCACCCAGAAGTAACAAGTTAAAAATAATGATTTTCTTTACGGTTATGACATTTGTCTTCCCGGAATCAACTAAAATAAGAAGAAGGTATGGGCTCTATCACGTGTACTTGTTGTGCATTCTAGTGTAACTACTCTTCCCCCTTTGCTGGTTTCGATACCTCAGAATCAGCAAAACGTTATACGCACATATACTTCAATACTTGTTTGAAGAATAAATTAGCTCAAATATATCCCGTGATAATCAACTGCTGATCAAATCTTTACTCATAAACTCTCTCTGACTATCTTTTTACCAACCCCTTTGTAGGCTATTTGAAGTAACCATTGATGGAGTAAACCTGATATACCAAACTTGAAACTAAAGTAGAATTCCCTGTTCTTGTGACTTAAGCTTGCAGTAATGTTGGAAGAACGGTGTAGAGAATTTGTGGTACACATAAAATCTCTAAGTACTCTATTCCCACCTAACAAAGTATAAGAATTTCATCACCTCTTGCGATTATCCACATCGTCTTCTGCGTGTGACACTGAGCTCTACAATGTAACTCCTTTAAGCGATAGTTATCCAGGTCTTTAACCATCCACCCTGACTTTTGGTAACTAGATAAATTGAGTCTTCATCCTGAATCTTAAGCCCAAGCAAGTTATCATTAAAAGTCATGCATCCAACCAACCCCGACTTCAAGATAAAATAAGTACGCGTATTTATGAAATCCAACTTCAATCTCAAATAAGTGATACCCTATCGACTTCGTAGTCACTTATAAAAACTAATACCAAATCTAGCGATTAAAATTTAAGTTCCAATGATTATTTATAAGTATCGATCATGGTCTCCTCACTAAAAATAGTCACTTTGATATTTTAATCCCCAACTGTGGAAACTAGAAGGGGGGTTAAATAGTTTACCAGTTCGTTTACATTTTAAAATTTTGCTTTCAAAATACTTAAATTCGAGTTGTATGTTCAACCAATCAACAATATGAATCAACAATATAAATATCTAAACTAATACTAAATAACAATGACAGCAATATATAGAGATAAGGAAAGGAACAATCAAACCAAGACGCCAAGATTTATAGTGGTTCGGCTATGAAGCTCCTCTTCGCCGTACTCCACTCCCCGAGTAGCCTACTCAAGATTTTACTATGTCAACATGCTCCCTTTAGGCGGAGAAAACTGTTTACACGTCGCTTATGTTATTTTCCGACACTAAGCTAAATGTCGAGTCCTAATCTTAGCTAGAACCAATCTACCACTTCACAAGCACTACACAATCACAAGATCTACACTATCGGATTTACACACAATCCGAATTACACAATTACACAAGATAATTACAATAGAGATTCGATACTTAAAAGAAGAGATGAGAGATCACTAAATAACAATTCGTTTCTTTGCGAATACGAATATTCTTATCTTGAACTTGATAGAGAGGAGAGGATAAATGAGAAAAAGAGATTAAATCACTTGAAACAAGATCAAACAATGTTAGTGATCAAGAGATTTAGTGAGAGGAAGAAAGTTTTAGAGAGAAAAAGAAGACTGAAAAAATTCATGCAAAACGATATATTTTTCTACCAGAAATAGTGCAGTATTTATAGACATGATTTCTAACGGCTAGGTGGCGGCGGTCCCAAATATATCTGGGGGCCGCCAGGCCTATAAGGGGGCCGCCACTAGACTACGCTCCTATTTTTGACTTTTTATGGGGAATGTTGTATCTGGAATAGAAGCTTCCATTTTGGGGGAAAACCAGATTCAAATTTTATTATTTAAATAAAACATTTTCTTTTATTAAAAAATATTTGTGTATATTTATTTTGTAGAAATATTTTTGTGAA
>BQNB010162789.1:0-14520 GCA_026074375.1 Tanacetum coccineum | reverse complement strand
TGTGATCTTGAGCACTGTGAGATCATTAACCAAGCATAATCTCGTTTCGCCATCTTGTGACTTTGTCATCTTGTGATCTCATGACTTCTGGACCGACATGCTCATATCATTCTTGATTAGTTGACTTAGAATGCTTTGGTGTTGCATCTTTCTTGATATTCTTTAACTTTAACACTTTGTCACTTCGAGAAAGACGTTCGGTATCAGAGTGACGGAAACTTCTTTAAAATTCTTTGACTTTAATACTTCGTCACTTCGAGAAAGACGTTCGGTATCAGAGTGACGGAAACTTCTTTAAAATTCTTTGACTTTAATACTTCGTCACTTCAAGAAAGACGTGCGGTATCAGAGTAGCGGAAGTCTTGAAACATGTACTTGAGCTTTCATGATGTCTTTATGTTTGTCGGTAGGGTATGAGCATGTGGCTATGGATCTTTGTGAGACAGCTGGAAACAGGTACCTTCACCACCTTCTTTAAGTTTCCTGTAATAAAACAGTTAGCAATAAAGCGGGGGGACGAATATGGCTTTGTCATTCGCCCAGGTTTGGTTGGAGTAACCTTCAAATCCGTGAGGATCGACCTGTGATCAGATAGATTCAATTTAAGAAGAATCTTCTTGACAGGATTTCCAGCTGTAGTATTGAATCTTTCTAACACATAAGTATTAGATTCATCGTACTCAGCATGTTCTCATTATCGGAACGTCTCAAAGCAGACAGCACGATAAGAGTGAACCAGTGAGTTACTATCTCACCGATTGATATAGAAAATTGATTTGAAAATCAATCGGTGTATCACTTGCAAAATTGTTTTTGTGACACACCGAGAGTGTTAATCATTTCAAAAATTCATTAACAACCGTTGATCCATTTCCTGGAACAAGTTTGATTCTTATAGAATCGCACCATCGTTTCTTTCCAGTTGTCACAAGTTTGATTCATAAAGAATCTCACAAGTTACCTACCATGAGCTTGTTTGATGTTGGCTCAAGCAGGATTTCCATCTTCATTGTGAATACCTAAGTATCACTCGGATGTTCTGGCAAAATCACAAGGATCTTGCGTAGGACTCTAATGATATTACTTGATATTCACATTGTGTGAGATAACAAGCTAAATTATGACAAGTGTCCTAATGAGATTAATGGATGATCTCTTTTGGCTCTAGACTCAATTGTGCACTTTTATTTTAGTGATCGGAGGCTGGAGCTGAGTGCCACCTTTTCAATATCAACTAACTCGGAGTGAGAAAGTCAATAGAAATAAGTGTATCTCTGTGAGTTTTGAAACAAAGTCTTTCCGACTTTGAGTGGCTGGGAGGGGTTTGTGCATAGCGTCACTAGGTCCATGACTGTCTTCAATGTCAGACAACACCTAAGTGTTTCTGACAGGCATAATGTATTGGACCCTTTTTTGCCAAGAGTAGGGAGGGCACTTCTTTCTTTTCAACCCTTTAACCTTACATATCCTTTTTCATTCTCAACCCCTTCAATGCATTATCCGAGACTTACATAACTAACACCTTGATGGGTTTGATCCAGTGATTAGCTCCTCTCAGTCGGCTTTATTCCCTTTTCACAACTTTTCTCCTTTAATCATACCTAAGGACTTCTACACTAACTAGTGATATCCCCTAGTAGATCCCTCCAGTTTTGGATGGATAATGGGATTTGAATACCTAAGCCTAACCACCTTATAACTTTCATAAAATTAAGACATGGTCGGTCTTTTAGGTATTTCATCACAATCCTTCCAAAAACATTGAAAATTTCAATCAAAGTGTTTGAATATAAATATCAAAAGATTTACACTTTGAGAGTTTTTTCATCATCACTAAAAGCTCCCCCTTGAACAATGAGCCATCGTAATCGAAATACATGCTAATGTGGGAGTGCATTGAGTCCATTGTATTTGAGCACATCTCCATACACATAGATTCCGTTTAATCACATTTTCTCCCCTTATCCAAATGTTAATCCCTTATATTTGGATATCCAATTGATTAAACGTTTCGAGGACAAAATGTATACAAAATAACTTAAAGGAACAGTATTAATGCTCCTCCTCAAATTATGATGGTATTTTAAGACAGAGCTGAGTACAAAATTTGAAAATATTTTGAATTATACAAAAAAATTCCATGAAAATTTTGTACTCGAACACTCCTTAATATACCATAAAGTCTACACAACATTCAATCACAGATTAATATTTACGAGGTTTACCTGAATGATGAGAACAATATCATATGATAAATCAAAATGTACTTTTGTCCCAGCCGTAGGGCTCCTCCGTACATTCCCACCAATGAACTTTTCCAGCTCCTCATTACCTTCTTCTATTCAAGAGGTTGTCAATCTGATCTTTCGCCGCTCTTTCTAACAGTCTTCACGTTGCTTCAACTTCTTTCCCAAGTTATTAAATCCTATAGCATCAAAACTTCCGAGGATAGAACAGATCAAATACATATTTAACCTTGAGCTTGTGAGTTTGGTGATGTCGTGTTAAGTGTTCTTAGCTTCCCCCCTAAACCAGCAATCCTTTCTTGAGTAGATTCAGAACTTTCTTGCAAGCCGCATCAAGCAGTCTTGATGTATAAAGCCCAGATATCCGAAGTACACAATTAACCCTTTTAAGAACTTGGATACCATAACACCAAAGTCAATGCTAGACCCGGAATGAGCGCATTCTCTCATCAGGTAGTCATGACCAAAAACGTAACACCAAAGTCAACTAAGTCCCGAATGTCACAATTATTCCCTCTAAGTAGTCGAAATGATAACACTTAAACAATCTAATTCCCAAAATTGATGCACATTTCTTCCTACAGGATTAGAGAATTATCTAAAGGAATCAACATACCTATGTGTCCCTCTTTAATCAAATATTCTACTTCATTTTAAGAATAATCTTAGTGAATAACCGTATTAAGGAAGCCTTTATTGAATTCAGTAAACCAATCTTCTCACGCTTAGAATAAATCTTCTTACAACACTTACCCCTTGTATCTTAAATGATGCATACTTGAAATCACAAGATATCTCTACCCCCATGTAGTTGAAATAGTGCACCCGAAAGTAACAAGTTAAACACCGATTTTCTTTGCAGTTATGACATTTATCTTCCCAGAATAACCTAAAATGAGAATATGGCAAAGAGAACAGTATCAAGACTCTTGTTCCTGGAGTTTAAATTAGTGTCTTTGACTTTGAACCGTGGGTTTGTAATCATCCTCCATCAAGATTTTGTGTGTACAAAAACGAGGGTCGATACCCTTGATGTCGGTGATTTTCCAAGCAATGGCCCGTTTATGAGATTTGAGCACCTTTAAGAGAGCATCTTTTTCATCATTTTTTAAACCTTTTGCAATAAACACCGGTACTTGTATTTTCTACTAAGAAACAATATATCTAATTGAGAAGGTAAAACTTTTAAACTCTAATTCCGGAGGCTCATCAATTGATTGATTTTGCCTCGGTCACTCACTTGTGTTTAGAGGTCCCACTAGGAAGGTAGAAATGGGTCATTATTTAACAATTTTTCGATCAAACAAATATCTTCCTCCGGATCGCAATCGGCATGATCAATTTCTGGTGAAATCGAATCATCCTTAAGATAAGCTTCAATTTCTTCCAAAATGAATTCGGAAGTAAACGGCTCAGACGTTGGGGTGGGATTGCCACCCGAAGAATTAGGAAATCCTAGCAATTCTGGAGCATACTCCTCACAAACTGCATCAATGATGTCAATTCGGTTTATCGATTTTTTTTATTGTAGAGGATTGTGGTTGTATCTCGTGGTTTGATCTAGAATAAAAGTGACGGCTTCGTTATCAACCTGAAGGGTTATTTCTTCTCCATAAACACAATCAAAGCAACGACCGGTCCTCAGAAAAAAGGATCTCCCGAAGTATGAGATGTATCGAGGATGGCCTTGTGAAATCGACAACAACAAAGTCTGTAGGAAAATGAAATTTCCCAACTTTGACAAAAACGTCATTAGCGAGTCCTTTAGGATAAGTAATCGATCGGTCCGCTAACTCTAAAGTCATCCGAGTTGGTGTAAGATCAGGCAAAGAAAGATTTTTCCAAATAGAAAGAGGCATAAGATTTATGCTTGCGCCAAGATTGGCCAAGGCATGACATACACCATTCACTGGAAATTAGCATAGGAATAAAGGAAACTTGCCGGGATCATCCAAACTTTTCGGGAAGCAATTTGAGGAGCGATTGCCGAGCAATTTCTCGCGTTCACCGTATCATTAGATAACTCAACAACTTTTCCTATTCATGAGCAAACCTCTTAAATCGTAAAGACAAATCTTGGCATCAAAAGTAAACATCCGCGAAACTAATGCGAACACGAGAATCTTGAAAGATTTGGAAGATCTTCTCCATTTGATTCGAAGCTTTGTCACATGACTTTTGATCATCACTTCGTGAAGGATATGGAATATTTGGCTTAGGTAAACTCTTCGGAATATCAGATTCTGGAATAGAAATGGTTTTAGGAAAACTCTTCGGAACATCGGGTTCTGGAATAGAAATGGGGATAACCGGAGGTGGGATTTGAGCGGTACTTCCTTGGAATTTTGTTTGCTCTTTATCCGTTATCTCCTCGTATTCCTCGTTCAAACTACCTATTTATGAGAAGGATTAGTATGAATCGAGGTCCCTCGTAGCAACACACTTTGAGTATGAACGTTTTCATCTCACCCTACTGGTTTGGAATGGAATTACTCCGCAAGAGTACCCAAAGTATGAGGCTTGTTTAAAAACAATCCACAATTCATGTTTTGCAAATTATTTTGAAAAGTAGTTTTTTGATTCATCATGACAGCTTGTTGAGATTTTATAGTGTTTTGAATTTCATTCTTAAGGTCTCCTTTCAACGAGTTGATTTGATTTTGCATGTTTCTCAACATCTGATCATTATTCCTTTTGTAATTTGAAAAATCATTTGAAATCTCTTATTGAACTTGATTATAGCACTTGAAAAGGTATGTTTTGAAATCCTTGGGTTTTGAAAATTTGGGAGCATGATTATTTTGAGCTTGAAAACCTTGATTAACATGAAAATTATTTCCCCGATTAAAATTATTCCCTTGACTTGATCTAGATTAGAACCTTTTTTGAACCATTGTTTTTGCCACCTGTCGCAAAACTGGTGGTGCCATTTTATTACAAACCGGTTCGGATGGTTAACTTGATTGTAAGTGACTGGTATCGCACAAACACTAGCTGATGATAGCGGTAGCCGGACCATTATACCAAGAATGGTCACCACCACAAGTAAACCACGATTTCTTCAACCGCTTTTAACCGACTGGGTGAAAACTAATCTTAGAAACAATTTCGACTAAGGTCGAAAGTTGATCTGCAAGCTTATCAATTCTTTCATCCGTTTTACTAGACGTAGTATTCATCCTAGAAGCATTTGATCTATTTCGTGAATAACGAACTTTTGATTTATTCTCAATTATGTTTAAAGCCTCTCTAGTCGTCTTACTCAAAAGATTTCCACCCGCCGCGGCATTTAAAGAGTCTTGTTCATTCTCATTTAAACCGTTATAAACGGTATCAACTTGAGTTAACTCCGTAAATCCGTGATGGGGACAAGCTCTAAGCAACTCCTTAAATCGTTCCCACGCTTCACTAAAAGTCTCCTCTAATTTTTGTGTAAAACGAGAAATTTCAATTTTTAAGTGAGTGGTTTTCGAAGGAGGGAAAAATTGATTCACAAATTTGGTCACGAATCTTTCCTTTTCTCCCAAGATCAAGATCGAATTCCGGGAGAGGTTCTTTCTTGATACCAAGTTTTAGCGGCTCCTTCGAGTGAGAATAAGGAAACTTCATAACAAATCAACATCGTTAGGCACATTCCTAAATCGTAAAGTCGAGGTAATCCTTTTGAAACTATTAATATGAGCATGAGGATTTTCACTCTCACGTCCGTAAAACGGGTTCGCTTGAACCAATTGAAGCAAATTCGTTTTAATCTCAAAATGATCCGCATTAATTTCTGGTAAAACAATAGCTTCTCCGTACCCTTCTGTGGGTGCTCGGAGTAGTTCTTCCATGGTACGTTCCGCCATTGGTGCAACTTCAACGATAGTACGAAGCTCGGGTTCGACTATGTTTGGAGCACGTCCTTTATTTCGACGTCTCGGAATGGTTACGTTTGTATTATTTGGAAAATAGGAATTTCTAGTGCACATGAACTAAACAAGCAACTGAAATGATAAAAGAAACGAGAAAAGGAAATATTTTTGTTTACCGAATAATCAACAAACTTAGGGTAACTCTCTTAAGTAAAATAAATTTTACAAAAGAGGTGCGCCTTTTTTGTAAGTGACACAAACGGTAAAAAAAATTTCTTCTTGACGTTTGGGGAATCTATTAGATGGATAATACCTCAATTGAAGCTATTATTTGTTGGTGTTCTTTTACCAACTTTGTAACTTTTTATATTTACAAATAAATGAGAAAAATCGGAAGAGCAAATATTTTTGTCTTTTTGTTTTTAATCTTCTACTTATACTAAAAAGAAAAGAAAAATATTTTTTTACTTTTTATATTTTTAATTTTTTTTGTATTTTTGATTTTCTTAAAAGCGTAACTTTCGAAGACGAAAGGTTCTCCAAATCACGATCGACAAACTTCAAACGAAAGAATCTTAATCACAAATCCCCGGCAGCGGCGCCAAAAACTTGATGCGTAAAGTTTTATACACGTAAAATGATATAAGTATAGAAAATTACCAAACTACCCTTGAGGACAAAAGTAGTAAGGAAAATTCTCACAATTATATATAATAATACGTATATTTACCGGTAAGTGATTACCGGGTCGTATTCCTCGAAGATTTATGAAATTGAGACCACGTTTGTTATTTGGACAATGATTTGAATTGGTTCGAAGATGATTTGTTTTCTAAAATCCTAAAAGTGAGCAAATTAAAGGACAATTAAACCTAACTTTAATAACGGGAAATTAAACTTTAACTAAAAACGCAAAACGGGAACCCTAAATGGTGATTAAAAACCCTAAATTTCCAAAATTAAACCTAAAATGAATTTTTCACTTTTAATAGACTCTAATTGACTAAAAAGTAAGTTTAAAGAAAACTAGAACAAAAACGGAGTTGAATTGAGCTTAAAAATTTGAAAAACGTGAACGGGAACGAATCCCGTTCTTTAAAAAATGAAATTTTGCAAATTAAACCCTACGAAAGCAAAACTAATTTTCCTAGAAACTATATGATAAAAGAAAATTTTCTAAAAAAGAATTATATTTTTTTGATTATTTTTCTATTTTTTATGAATTTTTAAAGTTTTTAATAAAAATAAATGTTTAAAAACACTAAACTAGTTATAAAAATTCTAAAAAAATTATAGAAAATAGCTTGAACTAAAAGGAATCTAGGAAAAATAAGCTCGGGAACACAGCTTATTGAATAAGTTGCTAAATAAGCTTAAACATCTTATTAACCAAAATGGACTAAAACATATATAAATGATGTAAATAACTAACGGAAGAGCTAATGTAGCGTGATGGTTGTGTGTGTGGATGTTAAAACACTTGGTGAAGGTGGTAGAGGTCCCGGGTTCGAGCCTTGCTCACCCGGGGCTTCCCACTTTCCTAAGTGTTTTAATTTTTTCCATTTTTTATAACTTTTTAAAACTCTTAAAAATAAGCAACTTTTGTAAAACAACTATTTTTATAAACTACAAATAAGCTAAATAATGATAGAAAAGCTTAAACTAAACTAAACCACTAAAAAGTTAACTAATTGGGCAATTTAATGACAAATAAGCTAAAACAGATAACAATCGATATCTAATAAGCAAATAAGAACTAAAATAAGCACATTTGATAAGCTAGATTGACAGAAAAGCTAAAAAGCTTAAAAACACTTTACATTTAACACTAGAAAGCAAATAAGCTCAAATAAGCTAATGACAAAACTAAATAAGCTAAAATTGACTTCTACTAACCTAAAAAGCTAAACTAATCCTAAATAAGCCATAACAATAAGCAGATAAGCTAAAATAAAGAAATAAGCTCTTTTTATGTAAACTGATAGCCAAACAGCCCTTTAAGGCACCTTTGAGCTTAATTTTAAGTTTTCTAATGAAACCTTGAGACCAAATGGCTTATTGAAGCTTAAACTATGACCTACTAGCTACTTAGAAATGCTTTTGAAAAGGAGTTTGGAAACATTTCTAAAGAAAAATGCGTTTGAAAACAACTGAATTACTCAGTAGGATCTGAGTTTTTGTTTTTGTTTGAGAAGACAAATGGCAACTTTTGAGCTTAAAGATAGATAAGCAAATGAACTTATTTTGAAAAATCAAGTTGAGTCAAATGATTAATGACCTAAAAGCTATTTAAATTATGAAAATCAAAAACTAAAAGTTACTTAAACCTACTGAAATTAAACTAGAAAATGAACAGTTTGCTGTTTTTCCTATCTGTGTATTTTTGCACAAATATGACCCAAACATTTATTGGACAAAAGTGTAGCTAAAACTCAATTTCTACACATCATAAACACACATTTAAAAGCAAATAAGGCTATGATAAAGTACTTAGATTTGATTGAAGCTTCAAATCCAAATGATGTCGTAAACCAGATTTGAACATATCAAGGAATCTAACTTGATTAAACCTAATGTAGCTTATAAAACTTACTTAAACAGACTTAAATGATAATTCAAGGCAAATATCCAAAAACTAATTGGCCACTAGCAGTATTAACTTGTGGTTAATACTGCTATGCCAAACACCCCTTTAAAAACACTCAATTCCATTAACCTTATGAAAATGAAATCTACTTAATAAAACTTGATTACCAAATAACAAACAACTATTAACAGAACTTATGAGCTTATACCAAGAATCAAATAAGCCAGAATCATTAAGCTACTAGTTATACTAATATTTTTGGATTTTTATTGATTTTTAAGATAAAATATGAAAAACTATGATCACAACTACTAAAGCTTTGAAAAACAGATGATCAAACATATTAATAAGCACAGTAAAGAACAGATTAAGCGCATACTAACAATTAAGTAATAAGCAAAAATAAGCAAAAATGCAATTATTTAAGGCTAAGAACTTAAAATTTAAAGAAGACTTACAAAATCCTCTAGCCTAAACAAAGGCATTAAAAACTCAAGGAGCTTCTCAAGCTTAGCTTATCAATAGATAAGCTAGTACAGTCCTATTAGCATCTATTTCTAGCTCATCCATCCAAAAAGCTTATCCCAGTTAGCAAAGGTAATAAGACCTACTTTCAATTGTTTCAAGTATATTAGATACTAATAAGAACTCAATCTGAGCTTAGAGACCATAGAGATTAATAATAGCTTATAAAAGCTTATGAAACATTTAACAGCTTATTAAACAGAAATTTGAATATAAGTGAGCTTTTTAGAAAAGTAAGAGGCTTATTAAGGAAACTTAAAATGTAATTTAATAAAATACTTTGAAGTACAATACTGAAAAGGAAATCCCATTTAGCTAACATTAATGGGGGGTGTAAAACAATTTGAAAGGAATAAGCTAAAAATTTAATAAGCTGAAAAACTGAAAACTAGCCTCACCCGATAAATGTGTGTGATAAGGTCTGCTTTTATAGAGTTGAGATGAAGCTTCTAGGCCTTGAGTCTGTTACACGCTCCTTGTAATCTCGGTACCTCTGAATCTTTGCCCAACAAAGGAACCCATCCTTATGACCGTTGGATTGATTGAGTGAGCACACGGATTGCCAACATGGCATTCCGTGTGTCAGACCTTGTGTGCTTCTTTTGCACTTGTTTTAGTGCAAATTTCATTGATTGGTGTGCTTTCTTTCTATGTCCACGTGTCACTTCATGTGGGCTTCGACCAATAAGAGCCTCTTATGACGTCTAACTCTGCCAGCTTGTACCTTGGTACTCGAATTACTAAGCCACGCTGTCAATTGCCATTTACCCTTTGATTTGAGTTGGGTTAAACGCGAAGAAGATGATGAATAGTAAAAGGGATTACACGCCCTTTTTTGATAGTAAGATGGGGGTTTGACTCGGGGTTTTGGGTCATTGACTTGGGCTTTTTATAAAAAGAAATAGGATGGGCCGGGTATAAGGTTTAGGGTAAAAAAAGGTTTATTATTAAAAGTTAACACCCGTTAGTTAAGGGACTAACGGTGTTAGGGTTTAGGGCTCTTTATGAATTTTGATTTAACATTAAGGGCTTTTGTGGTATTTTGAGGGTTTTTGTCTTCTTGTGGTTGACCAGTGTTGACCAAGAGTTGACTTTATTGACCATTGATAGAAATTTTCCGCTACTATTGCATTCTTTCTTTCCGTGTTCTTGTTTTGTCCGGCTTTGATCGTTTTCTTGAGCGTTTTGCAATACCGTAACCTACACACTCACAAAAGACAAAACAAGCAATATACAAGTATTTTATGCACAATTTTGGTCTTTTAAGAGACATTTTTGATATAAAAAGAATATGTGTTTTCACACATATCAGACGTCAAGCATATAGACGTCCTCAAGAATAATTCATGATATGAAGAAATGCAAAGAGCAATCTAAACGGCGAAGGAAAAGAAGCAAAAAATCAAGCAATGGAAGCTGGAAATGCATGGCCAATTACGTTTATTGGGGGAGTTCAGCATCCTAGGACCCGCTACCAAAGGCCCAGGAGTACAAAATTTCTTGGCATTAGCCATAGAACACTCTACGAAATGGGTAGAAGCAAAGCCTATGACCACTATAAATGCAAGACATGTAGAAAGATTTGTATGGGAATATGTGGTGTGTAGATTCAAAGTGCCACAAAGTTCAACGGATGATAAATAGATGGCAAGGCCTCGTCCATCCTATCTCTACACATATAAATAGATGGCAATGTCTCCAGGTATGACTAAGACTTTCACATACTCATACATACTTACATACTTACTTACAAGAGCACATACTATACTCTCACCGCTGGAGGTATTCGCCGGGACACCCTTTGCCTTGCACTTAATCGTATTATTTCTATTTGTGTTGTCATATGGTTTATCCAAGCATCCAAGAACATCTTAATCCTATCAAAGCCTAATCATGCCCATATTTGCACAATCACAAATCAAGACTGGTTGCACAAGGTTATAGTCAAGAAGAAGGAATTGACTATGATGAAACCTTTGTACCAGTGGCAAGGATGGAAGCCATCGGGATATTCCTTGCTTTTGCCACATACACGAACTTCAAAGTTTACCAAATGGATGTCAAAAGTACCTTCCTAAATGGTAAACTAAAAGAAGAAGTTTATGTTAAACAACCTCCTGGCTTTGAAAGTAGTGAGTTCCCTGACTATGATTGTATGCTTGACAAAGCCCTTTATGGACTGAAACAAGCACCAAAGGCATGGTATGAGACTCTCTCTACTTTTCTTATTTAAAATAAGTTTACCAGGGGAAGAATAGATAACACATTGTTTATCTATAAATCAAAAGGAGATGTTCTCCTTGTTCAAGTGTATGTAGATGACATCATATTTGGCTCAACAAGTTATAAACTTTGTAAACAGTTTGAGAAACTGATGACAAAGAAATTTGAAATGAGTATGATGGGAGAACTCACCTACTTCCTTGGACTATAAATCAAGCAGGATGACAAAGGAATCTCAATTTGTCAAGAATAGTACACTAGGAACTTACTCAAGAAATATGAAATTTCTGATAGTTCCTTAGTGAAAACACCCATGGTTCCTCCAAACAACTTAGGTCCTGATCTTGCTGGCAAGCCAATCAATGAGACCTCATATAGGGGAATGATTGGGTCACTGATGTACTTAACTACAACAAGGCCTGATATCCAATTCTCCACAGTCTTATGTGCAAGATATCAGTCCAATCCAAAGGAATCACATCTAACTGCTGTAAAAAGAATCCTCATGTACCTGAAAGGTACTCCAACCCTTGGTATGTATTATCCAAAATGTTCAGACTCAGACTATGCTGGTTATAATATGGACAAAAAAAGTACCTCAGGTGCTCATCAAATACTTGGTGGAAAATTGTTTGTTTAGGAGAGCTAAGTAAAACAGCAGTCATGACTATGTCCTCAGCTAGGCCTGAATATGTAGCTGTTGCTGGGTTATGCAAATATACTATGGATGAAAAGTCAACTCAGTGACTATGACATTCATTATAAGATGGTACCCATCTTTTGTGACAACACCAGTGCCCTTGCTATATCCAACAACCCAGTCCATCATTCAAATACCAAGCATATTGATATAAGACATCATTTTATCAGGGACCACATTCTAAAAGGAGATATTGAATTACACTTCATCCCCACTGAGTATCAGTTAGCTGATATATTCACAAAGCCCTTGGATGAACCTACTTTCACAAGGCTGAAAGCAGAGTTAGGCATGCTAAACATTCATTGATCAATCTCCCTGATCAATCATGTTCAGTTTGGTGTAAATATCCTACTCTCCCTGAAACCTTCTCCCTGAACCAAATATGACTCCCATGACACTGAGAGACACACTAAATGAATTAACTAAATGCTCTAAGTTTTTAGTTACTTAAATGTCCTAGGTTGGTGACTAAACACATTAAATAAGGAACAAATATTCCTTATCTAACTGTCATCCAACAATCATAGGACCCACCTTCCTTTTTTCACTCAAAAAATCCCACTTAGCATTTAATGCTCACTCCCATACACTTTATCCCTTCCCAAAATGTCTTTTCACATCCCACCGTTATCCCAACATCATGCCTGCAAAAGTGCATGATAATATAACGGCTAAACAGTAGCCGAAACAGTAGGGATAGTGACAGACGTGGGTAGTAGCATTTGATGTGGGATACCAAACATCTATTAACTTTTTCAAAATGAAAATTCTAAAAATATTAAACCTTTTTCACAACTCACCTATAAATACCCCATCACAAGAAGTAATACACACATAAATTTTCAAAAGCAAACAAACTTTGCAAAAATGTTCTCTCCAAGCAAAAGTGTGTGTGTTCTTTATTTTCTGGGTAAAAACATCATTTTAAACCACTTTTCTTGGTCAAAGTTATGTTAGCATCTAAGATATCCATCTTAGTGTTTTTCCACCTCGATAACATATTAAAAATTTCACGGCAGCAATCATTGTTGGATTCAACTTTGTGACCATCTAGTTTTTGATATTTGCCATTGTCCTTTCAAAAACAATCTAAAATGGCAGCAAACCAAGCACTTGAATATGCCCTTCAATGTGGTGATTTGACTGTTAAATCTGTGTTATACCAAAACTTCCTTAGAGAGTTCTGGTGTACTGCTATTGCCTATGACCCAACTCCACCTGCTGATGACTCTAAGGAACGTCCTCTTAAGGAGTACAAAATCAAGTTCACAATGATGAATGGCAAAAATTCATTGACCCTATACTTTAAAACCTTTATTAAAGCCACTGGTCTTGATTACAACCAAGGCACCTATGTGTCTCATCCCTCTCCTGAGGTTGTGAAGGCTGAATTTGCCAAAATTGCAACTGATGAGGTCCTGATAAACATGACCCATGTACTGAAAACTGCTTTTCCAGTGGCTTGGAGGATCATATTCACCTTTATGATTCAGGTCCTCAACGGAAATTACTCATCCACTAAACAGGTTAATTCTATTCAGTAGCTGATAGCCTATTGTCTCATCACTAGGACAAAGGTTCATATAGGGGAGATCATTTGCAGTGATCTCGTAACCAGACTCATAAACAAGTCCAGGCAGAAATATGTTTCTTATCCTAGGTTTGTTTCATGTGCTCTAGAAGTGTTACTAGGTGCTGAATACACCCAGGACGAAAAATTTGGGAGTCTTCCTAAGGTCCTGAGTAACACAAATTTTAAAAAGGACCCATCCAAAGTCACTACTATTGAATTGACGGCCTCAATGATTGTTGTAAACAATCTGTAATCCTCAGTGTCTCCGCTTCCTTTTTTGAAAAGAAAAAGAAGACAACCTCTCAGACTGTGTATAAACCCAAACCCAAGACGCAGGGACCCGAGGCTTCTGGAACACTGCCTTAAAAGAGGAAACAGTCCGAGCCTAAAAAGACACCCGTTGTTTAAGCCACTGAAACACCACCCACTGAGGAAGTACCAACAGAGGATTCTGATAAAACCCAGTTAGTATCCTTGGGCCAAACTGCTTATCCCCAAGATACAGAGAGAAACATACAACTCGGTGTTAAGGGATTCCATTCTTCACCTAATGAGGGGACTCGTAAATCACAACCTTTTTTTGAGGGTAAAACTACTAATCCTAAAGACTCTGAGGGAACCAAGCACCCTGCTGATAAGGGATTGCCTTCCATGGTTCCCGATGAAAGTATGGGTAAAACCAAGCCTTTACCTAGAGGGCCATGTGAGGACAAAGACTCAGAGAGATTAAACCACTCGCTGATATGGAATCACAAACCCCTCCTGTTACTTCTCTCTCAGGGACTGATGCTGAGTACCAGGTGGACCTA
>BQNB010162788.1:0-14520 GCA_026074375.1 Tanacetum coccineum | reverse complement strand
GTTTTGAGTAAAACATGTTGTGGCAATTGCTTCAGCCCAAAAGACAAAGGAACTTTAGCGGCGCTTAGCATTGTTCGAGCAGCCTCAACAAGAGTATGGTTCCGTCTTTCAACAACGTTGTTTTGTTTAGGTGATTGAGCAGTTGACGTTTGGTGTTCAATCCCTTCTTGAGCAAAGTGTTCATGAAGAGTTTTATTCAAAAATTTTGTGCCTTTGTTAGTTCAAACTGTTCTAACTTGAGCATGAAGTCCTCTTTGAACAAGTTTAAGGAAATCAATGAGAACTTTTGGTGTTTCGTCTTTGGATCTCAAGAAGTGAGTCCAAGTATATCTTGAATAGTCATCAACAATTACTAACACATATTTCTTACCATTGATGTTTTCTACCCTCATGGGACCACATAAGTCCATGTGTAGAATTTGTAAACGTCTCTTTGAGCTTGGGGTAGTTTTAGTCTTTAAAGACTTACATTTTGCTTTCCCCAACTTACAAGAAGAACAAAGATGATCTTTGACGAATTTTAATTTGGGAAGGCCAGTAACAATATCATACGAAGTTTAGATGAGATAGACGACGATGCCATAACCATGCTTGAGACGATGTGGCTTTAGCCATTAAGCAAATTGGATTGGGAGTGGGTGTGTCTTGAAGAGTGATTGAGTACAAATCTGTGCCACGAGAACCTGTGAGAAGATCATTTCCCTTTAAATCACGGATGTAACATGTAGACTTCCGAAAAGCAACTTCCAAATCCGCATCACAAAATTGACCGACGAAGAATAAATTATGATTTAGCCCTTCGACGTAATAAACCCGTTTGATAGTAATAGTTCCTTGAACCAGATCTCCATAACCAAGAATCGGTGCAATTTGATCATTTCCAAACTTCACCGTTCCTAGAAATTTCTCCACAAAATTAGTTAGAAGTTTGAGATTTCCGGTCATGTGCTTTGAGCACCCAGAGTCGACGATGAATAGAATTATCTCTACGAGCTGCAAAAGAATTAGAAGACAATGGAGTATTGGATATAGTGGAACACCTAGGAGTCATAGGTTCCAAAATATTAGCAGTTCTAGATGCATTTCTTAGATGCATACTAACTTTTGGGTTAACATTTCCTATTTGAGACTTAGGTTTCCAATTGTATCCGGGTGGTGTATACTTAGGATACCACCAACTGCATGTCTTACTAACTTGCTCATATAACTTCCTAGTTATGTTTCTAGATTTCTTGACAGTGGAGTCTGTTGCAACGGTTTTCTTACTGGATGTTGCAACAGATTGGTTCACATTATGCTTGGGTTCTCTAGTACTAATAGGCACAGCAATTGGTTGTCTAGTCCTAGAATTCACGCCATTAATATAATGTAGAACACACAAATCATGATTGTCATTCAGCACACATTTTCCACAAGTAACACAGACAAAGTTAACATTCGAGGTCTTAGCATTCAAACTGTCATTACACGCAGTTACAGACGTTTTATTATTTGAAAACTTAAAATTCCTACGGTGGTCTTCTACATTTTGCTTCTTCCCTTGACTATTGTTAGGCATGACTCTATCTTCCAGTTGATTGCTCTTAAGCTGTGGTCTGCTAACACTAGTAGTGGGAATTACTCCTGTAGAGAAAGACACGCGTTCAACGTTTGAAGCAAAGCCGTATCCCAATTGTGAAAGTTCATTGAAATTCTAGAAGAGGCCTTGAGTTTACTTGGGAGCGCGAAGATCAAATGCAGAAAAAGTACCCTCATCTCTTCACTAACTCTGCATCTATGTCAAAAGCTACGTCTTGAGATTTGAGGGTAAAGATCTTTTAACAGGGGAAGGATGTCACACCCCGTAAATTTTAGGTCATTATCTTAAACTTTTCCGTTCATTATTCTGACGTCTATAAGTTACGTGTTAAATTGTCATTAAACTAGGAAGTTGCCCCGCGTAAATCTGAAAAGCGCTATCGGATGCATTCCGACGTCGGACTAAGCATAGTCTATTCATATTATTCGTCATTTGATCATTCTATAGTGTTACGTGGGTTACGTAATTTTACGTGTTTCATGTATGTTTTATGTTTTTTGTGATTTAGGTCAAACGGAAACCCGGAAAGTTGTCACCTTTGCATGTAAACCCTAGATATAATTTATTACGTGTTATAATGTCCAAAATTTCGTTCACCCTCCCCCTCTTGATCAAATTCGGACGCCTAAACCCAAACTAAAACACCTTGAGTCCTAAATTAATTCAAGAGCAAGTTTATAAAGATCCATGCATGTGTGCATGAAAATGACACATGAGAAGCTCATTCTCATACACATTTCCACAAGTTAGACAAGAACATGTGATCTATTGATCATATGTTTTCCTATTGACCACAATCCAAAATCAAAGACCCTTTCTTAAACCTTGGCTAGTAAAATTTTCAAATTAGAAACCATTTCCTCTTTCAAACATGCTGGGATTAAAAGTCTTCTTGATACTGTTTGAATTACTGCTGCTCATGTTTGTGTTAATGTTGCTCAACTGGATTTAGTGCTGCTCATTAACTTCAAGAAATAATCAAGAGTTTACTACTTGCTAGTGAATTTTAGTACTTCTAAGGTAAATATGTTAATGTTACTACTACTGCTAGTACATCAGTTACTTACTGCTAGTAATATTAGTACTCTGCAAGAAAAATATGCTATAGTGTGTTTACAACTGCTAGTACACAGTACTCGCTATGAATAAATAGTACTGCTCAGTGAGATAATTTAATGCGTTGAGGTTAATAGTTAGTACTGTTTGTTGGTAGTACTGCTTAATATGATATTATAAGTTATTGTCTTATAGCAAAGAATTATGGATACTAGGAAAAGTAGTTTAAACCGACTTAGGCACCTTGGTGTATAAAAGAAGGTCTAGCAAATAGTTTAATATCTTCTATCAATCATTTTGAAGACTTAGACGCATAACACATTAGCTTCAAGGTACTTGTAACCCTAATACATTAAGAATAATCGAATGTATTATCATTAATAATATTGTACTTATTTTGTTGAATTAAATTTCATTGCATACTGTTTTCATAAAAATTCCTTCTTATATAAAGATTAGATTCAACATAATTTCTTTAATACATTCAAACACATTTCTACTATAGTTTGTTAGATTTATCTAATATAACCTAAACCTTAAACAAGCTTAAAGGATTTTCAATTTATTGAGTGGGATTCAACAAGTGGTATCATAGCTTGTGAGAAGCTGTGAAAAAAAGACCTGTTTTGCGTAAGAGATATGATCAAGATTCTGCACAACATGATGGCTTCATCCAAAGTTTCCCATGCTCAAACCTGGTTAGTATTAGATAATTGAGGAGATGATTAAAACAATACATCCAGATGATAGACTATGCACTATGGGAAGTCATAGAGAATGGTGTAACCTTGCCAAAAACAAAAATTGTGGAAGGAGTTATGACAGAGATGCCTATTACAAACAGCGAACAAAGCTCAGATAAGATTAAGAGTTGAAGTTAGAAGTACTTAATGAAGGGCATTCCCAATGAACATCATTAAAGTTTAAACTCTATAAAGGGAAGCTAAGGAAATTTGCTGGAAGCTGTTAAAAGAGATTTAGTTGGGAGAATGCACTACAAGAAAGAAGACTCAAAGGAATCTCTAAAAGCACAGCAATATGAAAACATCACTACTACCAAGCTTCCAGAGATGCTTGATCAAAAACGTTTGATAGCTTCAAAAGCTTGTGATCAGTCAGAGAGATTTGTAGGATGAAAAACTTTCACAAAGAAAGATGTTAATCAAAAGTAATTAAGAAGTTTATATCACCTGAGTGTAACACACCGAAAAATGCTGTTTAATGGAGGAAAAAGCTATTTGGATACAAATGAGCATGATAAATCTCTACAACAACCTCAAGGTGTATAAACCAGAAGTTAAAGGATGTCTAGCTCGAAGTTCAAGCCACCAAAACATGGCTTTTGTGTCCTTATCAAATAACAACCTAGCAGCACTAATGAACAGTTTAATACTGCTCATTGAGTTATTCTACTGCTAACACTCAAGTTAAAATGCTGCTAACTCTACAAAGATTGATAACTTAAGTAGTTGTTATTTGTGCATCTTACTAGTAAACCAAATAGTCCTCAACTTGTACATGAGGACTTGCAATAAATCCATCCATATGACATGGAAAAGATGGATTTAAGATAGCAAATGGCCATGTTAACTATAAGGGAAAGAAGGTTTTTAAAGAATACAGGAAGGAAGCTTACTGTTAATGGCAATGAGACTATTGGTTTTGATAAGTCTAAAGTGGAGTGCTACAACTACCACAAGAGGGAAATTTTGCCTAGAGATTTAGAGCTCCAAGGAATCAGACAACAAGAAATAAGGAAAGCACAAGAAGGAGTGTTGCCTGTGGAAAATAACTACTTCCACAGCTTTTTGGTGACATGTGATGGTCCTTGGAGTTATATACTAGGAGTATCAGGCAGGAGGAATGGGCCTAATTATGCACTAATGGCTTTCTCATCTTCAAGTCCTGACTCAGAGGTATCCAATGATTCTATTTGTTCAAAATCTTGTTTGAAAACTATTGAACCTCTTAAATCTCAAAATGATCAACTATTAAAGGTTTAAGAAATATGAACCCTTAATGGTTCTAGGTATAAGACAAAGGTTTAGAGTTAGGTGGAAGAGAATACTTAAAGTTATTAGAACAAATGAAGTCCTAATTAATTATAAATATTAATGGCTCAAAATTTGAAATTCATATAGGAGAAATAACTATTAGAGAGCTTAGTAAGAAGCTTGAAATAGTTCAAAAAGAAAAGGATGGCATTCAACTTAATGTAGATAAATTTGAACATGCATCTAAAAGTTTAAACAAGCTCATAGAGTGTCAGATAGTTGATAATTGCAAGAAAGGTTTAGGCTATGAAAATTATAATGCAGTTCCACCTCCCTACACAGGAAATTTCATGCCTCCAACACCTGACTTGTCTTTTACTAGTTTGAGTAAGAGTTGTTATGAGCCTGTAGTTGGAGAATAAGTAAAGCTATTCTAGTAAAGGAAGACCTAAAGGGTAGTTAGGAAGTGTGAATGATGCCCCAGTATTGAAGAATTGTGTTACTGATAGGAAGAGGAGTGTCCTCAGCCTAAAATTAAAAAGAAAAGAGTTAGGCTAGTATTGTTAAAACAGATTTGTCAAATCTAAACAACAAGAAAAACAGCTAGGAAAACTGCTCAACATTTAGCAAAATAGGCTAAAACATTCACAAGTCCAAGAGTCAATCAAAGAAATTGGAAACAATATGAATGTCTCACAAACTAAAGCATTTTGAGATGTATAATAAAGGCCTGTTATGATGGTGTGGAAGCATTGATCAGTTGCAGGTTGATTGCAATTACCATAAAAAACATTCAAAATCAAAGATGGTAAAACCTTGTTGGAAACAATGCTCAAATGTGAAAAACAAAACTTTGCTTAAAAAAGACTCACCCCTGCAAACATAACATGTTCCAAGAGCAGTACTAAAATTGAAGTCATGGGCCTAGTATCAATTAATACCCGCTAGACAAAATAATTCCAAAAATAGCATTATTAGGAAAATACTCTAGACAAGTTAATACTACTCACTAAAAACAACAGTGAATGCTACTAGACCAATGTCATATCTTTCTAAAACAACACATTTAACTGTTAAGAGGCCCATTCATAAGAACATAGCATTTAAAAACAGTAATATTAATCAAAGGGTTAATACTGTTAGGGGTAAAAAAATTAATACTGCTAGGCCAAAAGCAGTAGTTAATGTTGTTAAGGGAAATAATTTTAATGCTGTTAAGGCCTCAGCTTGTTGGGTTTAGAAACCAAAGCATAAAGTTTTAGACCATGTTTCTAAACACAACAGTGCATCAATCACCCTAAAAAAGTTTGATTATATTGATGCACAAGGCAGATCCAAGTCAGTGATGGCTTGGGTCCCTAAAAGAAACTGATTTTCTTATCTAATGTGCAGGGCAATCCACAAATAGATTTACAGGATCAAGGAGTAATTGATAGTGGATGCTCAAGGCACATGACAGGGAACATGTCCTATCTTACAGACTATGAAGAGATAGATGGAGGATATGTTGCTTTTGGAGGGAACCCCAAAGGAGGGAAAATCACAAGAAAAGGTACCATTAAAACTGGTAATCTAGATTTTGAAAATGTGTATTTTATGAGAGAGTTAAGATTAATCTCTTATGTCCTCACAAATGTGTGATAGCACAGAATAGTGTTTCTTTTAATGAACACTCGAATGTATTGTTTTATATCCAAACCTATGAAGTTTAATGATGAAAGTCAAGTTTTACTTAGAGTTCCTAGAAAGAACATTATTATTGTATCTATTTAAAGAACATATTTTTCCGAAGGAGTATTAACTTTTCTTTTTTTTTCAGATTATAAGACTTCATGAGATCTTGAAGTTACAGCGCTAAAGGTTTTGTGTTTACTGCTGCTAATTTTCAAAGTTAGTGCTATTCATTAACCCTAAATGAAAAAAAATATCTAAGTAGTGTTATAGTCTAGTTCATATTTACTACAGCTATTGTAACTTAGATCTTGCTAGTGTATATTAGAACTGCTAGTATATGTTAAGTACTGTTTAGTGTAAAGTTAGATACATCTGGTGAAGATAAAGCAAATATTCATAAGTAGTTACTCAGTTTGTTTACAGTTAAGGCTAGCTGGTGTATACTTACTACAGCGTGCTAAGTTAATTGCTAGCTACTAAACAAAATTACAACTGCTCAAAAGATTATGACTGCTGAAAGAGTTTCTACTGTCAAGGGATGGTAAAAAAGACAAGAGAAAGGATAAAGATTGATTGGAGATCAAGATTACTTACGTGATAAGTATAAGTTATTATAAATATATCATAGTAATTAGTTCTAAAAGGTTTTTTTTTTTTTAGAATATATTGTAAATCGACTAGGACCCTTGTGTATAAAAGGAAGTCCAAGGCATAGAGTTTGCAATCTAGAAAGACTTTGTATTATATCGATAGCTTTAAGGTTTTGTAACCCTAATACTAGTTAGAGTATTCGTATTAATATATTGAAGCTTTGTTTGTTAATCTGTGTGTTCATTAGAATTACTGTTCTATTGCATATTCTTCTTATTGATCAAAGATTAGATTCTGCATAGTCTTTGATATATTTTACAAAGTTTCTACCATAGTTGTGTAGGATTTACCTTGCATAACTAAACCTTACACAAGCTAAGGAATTCAAGATCTATTCAAGTGGGATCAACAAGTGGTATCAGAGCTTGTTGAGAAGCTTTGAATAAAGAAGAAACTGCTTTTACACACAAGGTCTGTTTGTTACAAAGAGATGGATCAAGACTCAACACATATGGTGGCTGCTTCAAAAGTGCCTATGCTCAAACCAGGTGAGTATGAGCTTTGGAGGATGAGGATGGAACAGTACATCCAGATGATTGATTATTCTCTATGGGAAGTCATAGAGAATGGTAATGCACCTCCAATAACAAAAGTTGTTGAAGGTGTTGAGACTACAATTGCTCCTACAACTGCTGAAGAAAAGGCACAAAGGAGGTTAGAGTTGAAGGCAAGAAGCACTTTATTGATGGGAATCCCTAATGAACATCAATTGAAGTTTAACTCCATCAAAGATGCCAAGTCATTACTGCAGGCTGTTGAGAAGAGGTTTGGAGGGAATGCTGCTACTAAAAAGACTTAGAGGAATCTTCTAAAGCAGCAGTATGAAAATTTTACTGCATCTAGCTCAGAGGTGTTAGATCAAACCTTTGATAGGCTTCAAAAGCTTATCAGTCAGTTGGAGATTCATGGTGAAAGTATCTCACAAGAAGATGTAAATCAGAAGTTCTTAAGAAGTCTGTCACCAGAATGGAACACACATACCATTGTGTGGAGGAACAAGCCTGAGATAGATACATTAAGCATGGATGATCTTTACAACAACCTAAAGATCTATGAACCAGAGGTCAAAGGGACATCAAGCTCAAGCACAAACACATAAAACGTAGCCTTTGTGTCCGCAAACAGCAGTACAAATGGAGCAGTTAATACTGCTCATGGTGCTCAAAAAACTGCTACACTCAAGCTAATACAGTTAATTTAACAACAACGACAAACGCTTGAGTGGATTGATGTCATTTGTGCTTTCTTTGCAGACAACCAAACCAGTCCACAACTTGACAATGAAGACTTGCAACATATTCATCCTGATGATTATAAAAAAAAGGATTTAAGGTGGCACATGGCTATACTAATAATGAGGGTAAGGAGATTCTTGAAGAACACTGGAAGGAAGTTTTCTATGAATGGTAATGAGACCATTGGGTTTTATAAGTCTAAGGTGGAGTGTTACAACTGCCATAAATGGGGACACTTTACAAGGGAGTGCAGGGCTCCAAGGAACCAAGAAAATAGGAATAGGGAAAACACAAGAAGGATTGTGCCAGTGGAGATAACTACTTCTAATGATTTGGTGTCTTATGATGGTTTTGGTTATGATTGGAGTGATCAAGCAGAAGAAGGTCCAACTAACTTTGCACTCATGGCTTACTCTTCTACAAGTTCTAATTCTGAGGTATCTACTGACTCAAACTATTCATCATCTTGTTTGGAAAATGTTAAAATTCTTAAAGAATAAAATGAACAACTGTTAAAAGACTTAAGGACATCCAGGTTAAATGCTATTGCTTACAAAATAGGTTTAGAGTCTGTAGAAGCAACACTTCTAGTTTATAAGAAAAATGTGTTTGTTTATGAGGAAGATATCAAGGTCTTAAAATGTGAGATTCATTTAAGAGAAGTAGCCATTACAGAGCTTAGAAGAAAGTTGGAACTGGCTCAAAAACAAAAAGATGAAATTTAACTAATAGTAGAAAATTTTGAGAATTCATCTAAAAACTTAAGCAAACTAATAGACTGTTAGGTAATTAATAAGTGCAAAATAGGTTTAGGGTATAATGCTATTCCACCTCCCTATACAGGAAATTTATACCTCCAAAACCTGATTTGTCATTCTTTGGTTTAGAAGAGTTTACAAGTAAGCCTATAGTTATTAAGCTTGTAGTTGAGAACAGTGAAGCTAAGGCTAGTGAAGCAAAGGCTAAAGCAGTTAGGAAGAACAATGGTGCTCCAATTATTGAGGATTGGGTGTCTGATAATGAGGAAGATGATGTGCCTCATGTAGGCTAAGATTGAAAAGAAAACATTTAAGCCCAGTTTTGCTAAGATAGAGTTTGTCAAACCTAAACAGCAAGAAAAGAGTGCTAGGAAAACTGTCAATCATGTTGAGCAAAATAGGCAAAACATTCATACTCCTAGAGGCAATCAAAGAAACTCTGTTTGTTGTAGTTGTAGTTTTGTAGTTTCTATTTTTAGGGAAATATTGTGTTAATGCTGTTTAAAGGCGGCTCAGCTTCTTTGGGTTTGGGAAACCAAAGACCTAAAGTTTTAGATCCATGTTTCTATACACAACAGCTGCAATCAATCACCTTGAAAAGTTTGATTAATATTGGATGATTAAGGCAGAAGATCCAAGGTCACTAAGTGGATGGCTTTGGGTCCCCAAAAGAAAGCTTGATTTTTTTAGTAATGTGCCGGGGATAAATCCCATAGATTGGGATTTACATGATAAGGAACGTGATTGATAGTGGATGCTCAAGGCACATGACAAAGAACAATGGTCTATCTTTACATAGACTATGACGAGATAAGAGATAGATGAGGATTTATGTTGCCTTTGGAGGGTTACCCATCTTCATGAGGGAAAATCTACATGCAAACTGGTACAATCCAAAACTGGTTAATTTAGATTTTGAGAATGTGTATTTTGTAAGAGAGTTAAAGTTTAACTATCTTTAGTGTTTACAAATGTTTCCTTGTACCAAAAGAATAGTGTTTCCTTTTAAAAATGAACTGGAAATGTATTGTTTATCTCCTAACATTATGTTTTAAACTGATGAAAGTATGTTTTACTTAAAGTTCCTAGAAAGAAACAATATGATATAGTGTTGATTTAAAGATATATTGTTTCCTAAAGGTAGGTCTAACTTTTCTCTCTTTTGCAAAAGCCCAATTTGATGAATCTAAACTTTGGCCTTAGAAACGGCTTGGCAATAAAATTTCAAAACTATGAATTAACTAGTTAAGGAAATCTTGTAAGAGGTTTAACTTTCAAAAAAACTTTTTAAAAAATAAATCAAACCTGTGTTGCTTGTCAAAGGGCGAAAGCAAACACAGGAGCCTCTTTGTAAGTCAAAAAACTTGTAAGTTCACAATCAGCCAACCTATTAACATATGTTGCCACATGGATTTGTTTGGTCCAACAATTTATAAAAAGCTTAATGTAAAAGATATGTAATTGCCTAGTTGTCGAGTGATTTACAGTTAGATTTAGTTTGGGTTTTCTTTCTAGTTACGAAAGATGAGAAGAATCAGTGGCCATCTTAAGTCTTTTTAACTAGAGTTAGAAAATCTAAATAGATCAAAGGGTCAGGTAATTAGGGTGTGACAAAATGGAACTGAGTTCAAGATCAGGAGAGATGAATCAGTTTTGTGAGAAGGGGAGAGGTGGGGGGGGGGGGTGGGAGATAATGTATGAAAGGCTGGGGGGAGCGAGGGGGGAGGAGGGACGGTGGGGTGGGAAACGGAGTGAGAAGAAGAAAAAAGGGAAAGGAGAAGGGAAAGGGGGGGGGGGAAGGGGGAAAATAGGGGGGGGGGGGGGGGGGGAAAAGGTGGGGGGGATTGAAAAAGGGGTGAGGGAGAAAATGTAGTTAAGAGAGAATTTAGTGTCAGCTAGAACTCCTTATCAAAATGGAAGTAGCTTGAATAAGTTTTGAGTTGTGAGGAGGAAAAAATAGAACACTAAATTGATCGCGGCTGCTCAAGGACATTGCGAGCTGTGATTCATAAGCCTTACCTGCTACTTTTTGGGCTGAAGTAGTTTAGTTAATACTGCTTTTGCTTATATATGAAAAATAGGGTATTAGTAACTAAGCCTCATACACAAAGACCCCTTATGGAACCTTTTTTCTAGTAGGAAGAACTCCAGCGCTTTAGGCTTTATGAAAACCATTTGGGTGTCTTGTTACAATTCTCAGTACCATAGATCACTTAGGCAGTTTCAAGAGCTGCTAGGAAATAAAATGAAGATGATATTGATGGAGCCATTGTTGGAGCTCATGTTGACCTTAAAAGGCATTAGTATATTTTTATGTTGTAATTTATAATATAGTATTTTTAGTGTATATGTTTAGTGCTGATTACTATAACAAAAGTAAGTGGGTAGTAGTTTTGAGCGCAGGTAACGTGGGATTGTAGATTAGATTGCACTTAGCACCTTTATGTTCTTTTAACTTCAGAAAGCTCACAAGATATCATTAAAGTGGTTTTTATTAGTCTGGGCTTTTAAAATTTCATAGATACTTCTTTGTTGGCTTTGTAATTATTTTGAGAAATGCAGAGGAGTGGAAAGTGATGCAGCTATCTTCGACTAGATATTAGAAAAAAAGTCCACATATATCATTTTTAGATGTAAGTTTCATCATATACATTAATGAAGTGGCGGAGTTATTTAGATGTAGCTGGTTATTGATGGTTGTAAATTAGACCCTTACTGTATATATAAATATAAATAAATATATAAATATAATAATGAGAATCAAAAATATCAATCAAATATAGTAAACCGGGAAGCACGCGATTCCCGGGTCGTTATTCCCCGACGAGGCGTGAAATTGACGGTTACGTATATGGTTTGACAATCGGATGCTTGAATGAAGAAGGATTTGATTGGGTTTTCTAAATCTACGGGCAATTATGAAAATTTAAACTAAGGTATGCTTAAAACTACGGGAAAAACAATAAAAGGCACGGGAAATTAAACTTAAAACTACGGGAAAACATAAAAAGGAAATTAAATAACTTAAAAATCTATGGGAAGCATAAATAAGGCATAAAAGGAAAACCTAAGTCTACGGGAACATGAAAATTAAGGCAGTAAAAGTTAAAACACGAAAACGTTAACGGAAATTAAAAACGAACGCGACTAAAAACCTAATTTATTAAATTTAAACCTAAATTGATTTTTTAACTTTTAATTAATCCTAAGTGAAAAAAAAGTAAGAACAAAGAAAACTAGACCAAAAACGGAAGTAAATTAAGCTTAAAAACGCGAAAACGAGAACGGGATTTTAAAAAACAAAATTTTGCAAAATAAACCCTACGGATGCAATTTTATTTTTCCTAGGTCCTACTTGATAAAAGAAAATTTTGAAAAAAAGAATTTTATTTTTTTGACTTTTAGTTTATTTATTATGAATTAATTACTGTTTTAAAGAAAATAAATGATTAAAAATAGTAAATAAAATGGGAAAATTATGAAAAATTCATGGAAAATACTTTGAAATGTGCAGAATCTAGGAAAAATAAAAGTTTTGACAAAGAGCTTATAAATAAGCTGAAAATAAGCTTAATATGGCTGGTGGGCTTAGTGGGCTAAAAGACTATATTAATTAAACAAGGTAAATGTTAACTGAAAAAGACCCTAGGGCGAGTGTTAAGTGTGTGTGCTGTTAAGGGGAAGGTCGAAGGTTCGAGTCCTGGCCTTACCCTTTTTGCTACAGTAGCCTTTTTTTTCTTTTTAATTTTTTACACAAACTTATAAAGGGGACAAGAATAAGCATTCTATACAACTACAACTTTTTATAATTCTTAATAAATGAGCCAGGAAATGAGAATAAAAAGCTGACGGAAAACTTTTGTATACTAAAACTTAAAAAGAGGGCTTTTTTTTGGGGGCTTTTATAATACTAATACGCATATTGTAAAAGTAAATAAGCAAAAAAAGAATATGAGCAATATCTAATAAGCATTACAGAACAAAAATAAGCTAGACATGGGGCAGATTCAAGGGGCGGATTGCTTGGTTCTAAAGCTAGAAGGAAACAAAATGAGAGTGCTTGATTTTTTATACTAAATAAGCTAAGGGAAATGAAGGATAAGCTAAAACAAACCTATACTACACCTAATGAGCAAGTGGGAAGCAAAATATAACACAAAGGAGATAAGCTAAGAATATGCTAGAAAAGGCTGGTTAATGACATGTTTTCTTAACCTTAAGAAAAGCTTTTTGAACTTAAACTAATGTATGGGTAATATGGTATAAGCTTAAATAAGCTAAAACAAATCCTAATGAGCATCTAACTATTCCTAATGAGCCAACATAAACCTAAATGGAGCATCACTAAATAAGCTAAAAGCAAAAAACTAACACAGATTCCAAGGTTTGGGGGTTGGCAGTCCTAAACCATGACTTGCAGGCCAATAAGCTCAAAACTGAAAAATAAGCTGAAACAAAAAAACTTAATACTACTAACTAACTATTAAAAGAAAATTTCAGACCTGGATTGCTCTAACGTTAAGCACTTAATTTTAAACATCTCAAACAGAAGGGCATTTGGGGACTTTTAGAACGGATATAAAGAGAAGAAGCGTTCTGACAGATTGTAACTGAAAGTGCAGACACTTTAAACTATTCTTATAGGCATTATACCCTCAAACATAACTATAACAAGAGCTTAAACACTAAATATGGGACAATTTACCTTAGTTGTGACTACTTAAACTCCCAAAAGCTAATCAGTTTTAAAGACTTGTTATCTCAAAACCTCAAATCAAAATTTTATTACTAAAAAACTTTTAAACATTGCATTTTATGACAAATCTATACTAGACTAAAGTGACCCAAGGGTTACAACCCATTTCTGACCCATTTTGACTTGACAGTCTTTTAAACCAAACACTCCTTAACTTTTTGGTTTTTCATTTTAAAGCTAAAGCAGACTAAAAGAACCTTAAGATTAGATGTAAAAAGCATATAGTAGTTACAGTAAGCACAATTAAGACATCAATAAGCACAAATTAAGCAGTTCACAATAGGCAATTTCAAAAGCATAAAAGACAAAATTTTGGCTAAACATAAATTTCATTACAAATAAAATCTTACAAGATTAAAATTTTATGACATAATTAAAATAACACATAAAGCTTAAAAAAACATTAAAGCTAATCTATACTACTCCTAGATACTACATAGCTTTTATCTTCTATCTTCTTCTCTTTATATAAGCAGTTGGTTCTTGCTTGTTGTGCTTGGTGTGTTTGTGTTGTGAGAGAGAACAAAACCTCATCTTAGCCCTCTATTTTTTTCTTGGTCCCCAATCAAATTAATCCTAGCCATCAATCCTTCGTTCAATCAAAATCCTTGGGATTGCCAAGGTGGAGTTTGTAGCTTAGTGAGGTGGGGTTAAGCTGGTGATGGTGATAGGTTTGGAGTCGGGTGAGGTGACATTTTGTCATGGTATTGTAGAGGAGGGGGAAACGACATGTGAATAGTACTTGGGTTGCAGGGTTTTGGCGGGTAAAAAGGTATAAAAGGGTTAGGGGTGAGTAGGGTAAAGTTTTGGCAACTTT
>BQNB010162785.1:0-14520 GCA_026074375.1 Tanacetum coccineum | reverse complement strand
GGAGGTAAAACGGCTATTTTAGATGTCATGCTTAATGACTTGTACATTGTGCTTTGAAAACTTGTACTTGACTTGGAGGGAGTTTATAATTCAAATGAAATGTTATATTACTTGTATATATTCTTTAGTAGCTTGTACATTCACTTTAGATATTAAACCTTCATGGAATTTAGGGTTTAGAGGTATATGATAACGGTTTAAAGCCCGTTTTGATATAACGTTGTGAATGTTACATTATAGGAATAATGTACTTTGTAATAAGTATATGATGATATTGACTTGACATATTGTGATGTTTGCTTGACATATATGAAGACAGGGTGACCATAGATAGGTTGCGTGAGCTTGACTACTTTAGTTATGCAAGTTACCTTGTTTAATGAGATATTGACAATGCAAGTAATGTAATAAAGCGAAAAATTTCCCCGTATAATTGTGATAATAGGTTGATGAAAATTCTGAGTTGTTATAGTCTCCACCCCTTATAGAAATCTCGTCCCGAGATTTAATTGAAAGTTATAGTGAATAGATGTAGGTACTGGGTATGAATTTGATTTTTATGTTATGCTAATCAAGGTTACAAGTTCACGTGTGTGATGCATTTATAATTATGTTGTACACCATAATTATAATTACCTCCTTTCACACGGCTACTTATTTTCAAGATCATACCTCTTGGTGACAGTCAATAGAATTTCTCTAGATTCTGGTAGAATCTAGGTGGATGGAATATGTTGTGCTACTCAGATCGTAAGGAATCATTATTCATTAACCTTTAAAAGTCAACATCGAATAAGAATGCTATCACAAGTCTTTGTCAAAATTTTCATACCTAGTGGTATTGAAATCATTTGACATTGTATAGATTCTTGTGTGTTTCCTTGTTATTATGTTGCAGAATATAACAGAGAATTTTAGAATACAGAGATCATGAAATGAGTAATGTCAACAAATGATTAATGAATATAGTATAGGATGAGCCTAATCACGTGAATATACAATATTTTGAAATGAAAAAAATGATGAAGGTAGTAATGAAGGTAATAAGGATAATGATTAAGGGATTGTTTGTACAAACGGATTGAAAGAAACTTGTTTGTACGTATGTTATATACTTAAGCCTACTTATTTATAATTAGTCACTTACAAAAAGAAGCGTCCAACTCCTTGTAACTGAGAATTTATAAATTCATAGTTCAGGGATTTATAATTTCCTTATTCAAATGAAGAAGTGACCTAATTCATTTCAATAAGATGATCATAAATCGTCTTACCTAAGCATAAAAACACAATATGGTAATGTGTAGAAAATGAATTGTTAGATAATATTCAGATGTTGATTGTATTGATGCCCATATAATCGATGATGAAAATTTATATTGCAAAGGTATGAGGAGAGTATTCAGAGTTTGAACATAATAGAATCGATGGAATTGACAAACGATGTCGAGTTTTGATATCGTTAGATAACAAGATGTAACAGAATCATCATTTTATTATTTCATACGAACTTTACATATGAAAAAGAGTTGATACTTATGCTAAGTATCTTGTAGTAGAATAAAAGTAACATACGACGAGGATTGATAATTGGGGTTTTTAGATTGAAGAAGATTCCGATGGGAGTTGAATATCCTCAAGAGTTGTTTTCAGCGGTTGATCTTTTGTCTCTGCAGTTTCTGGTCAGATGACCCACTTTGTTGCAAGTTCGACACTTGACAGTGCAATCTCCTGTGTGATGCAGGGTGCATTTTGTACACAAAGGAAGGTTTCCATGGTATCTTTTGGGAGGATAAGTCCTAACAGGTTCTTGTCTTCTATTCTGCTGGTGGTGGTAATCATCATTACGGTTGTGATTGTTGTGGTTATTTTGGTAGTTGTCATTTTTGCGATTGTTGAAGTGGTTATTATTGTTGTGGTATTTGGGGTAGTTGTTGTTGTTGTCGATGGTGTTTCTCTTATCTTCTAATTTTCGTTTATGATCATTGGTTTCTTGCACAGAATCGCGTTTTATTATCTGATCCATTAACCTCTGGGATATGTTGATGGCTTCCTCCAAAGTTTGAGGTTTCGAGGCAGTAACGTTTCCTTCAATGCTTCGAGGTAGACCTCCGATAAAAGCTTCCAAGAGTTTCTCATTGTTTGGCACCATGTTTGGACACAAGGTGGTTAATTCTTGGAATCTTCTAACATAGGGTTTAAGATCATTTCCCTTTACACTCAGATTGTAAAGTTCCTCTTCCATTTTTCTGATCTCAGTCCGGGGACAATACTTGTTTGTCAGAAGCCTTTTTAACTCAGTCCAGGTGGTTCGATTAGCTTGCTCTATTCCCATAGGTTGGGCATATGCATTCCACCAGGATAAGGCATCGTCAGTTAAAGTACCAGTAGCAAATGTTACTTTATTTTCCTCAGCACATCTGCTTCGAGAGAATACTGATTCGGTTCGTTCAAACCAGCGAATAAGGCCTACTGCTCCTTCCGTACCATTAAAGCAGAAAGGTTGACAGCTGATAAACTCTTTGTAGTTTCCCGTTTTCACTGCAGGAGTTCCAGTAAGATTACTAGCACTTGCCATGGCAGCAGTCTGTGCTTCCAGGGCTGCAGTAAAATCAGCAGTCAGTTGCCGGATGGCATCCAAAGTTATGGCTGGTGTTTCGGATGTTGACGTCCTTTTGGGAGGCATTCTATCAACATAAGAGAACATGTAGTAAGAATGACATCACAAGTTTAGAAAGGTAATACTTTAAAGAAAATGTGATGCTTAAAATGCTTAAAGAGAAATGCTTATTTTTGAATTTTTAAGCACTTAGAGATAAAGACGGAGATAATGATGCAAATGGTGGAAATGATGATAAGTTGGAAACAATAAGATACGAAACGGGATTGCCTTTATAAATAACTTGCCTTCTTACTGTACATAGTCAAGATTTGACAAGCGTTTTTATTTATACCACACATCCCATGGCTAGGATAAAGCTATAACTATTCTAAGAGTTTGTTGATTCTGAGCCGGTAGATGACATCCTAAAGATCCTCCTGATCTGTTTGGTGACGAGCTTGGATTTTCTCAATGATTTGTTCAAGATCAGAAATTTTTGTAGTGAGCAAAGGCAATCTTATCCTTTTGCCCTAACCGCTCCTTTTGAAGTTTGATAATCTGAGTACGGATTCTCTTAAGTTCGGTCTTTAGTTCGTTATCATTAATACGTCCTTCTTCCATTTTCTCAATGCGGTGAAAAGAGAGTTCATCTAAGTAATTCAAAATATCTTCGACTTGTTTCTCATGATGTTTCAGATACATCTTATCTGAACATTTTCCTATTTCAAATACCTGAGGTGGGGTAGGAGTATAAACTGAGAGAGATGGTGATACCAAATCACAGGTTTGATTCCGGGATGAATTAGATAACGTAGTTGAGGAAGAAGATGGGGAATGGATTTGCTTCTTAGGTGGTAATAATTCTTCAGGAACAAAGAAATATCGAGGATCAAATAGTAGTGATGGAGGTAATACCGGAGATGGAGTCAAAATAGCTGGTGAAGTAATAGGATCTGGTGATGAAATAGGTAATTCCTTAGCATAAAATGCTTGTACGTTCTTCAAATAAGGATTATTGTAGAAAGGTGAGAATACTGGTTGGATCATATTATCTTTAGAGTCTTCCGAAGAGTTAAAAGAACTGCTTTCCGATGAAGCTGAATAATCGGTGAGAACGAAGTATAGTTAAGAATATTCATGTGGAAAACGCATCCTCGATATCGAAAGTAGAGACGGTGGGTGAGAAGATATCGTTATGATAACAACCTAGTTTGTAAATACATAGTTAATTATGTTACTAATATAATAGATATGTATATTTACATACTTGTTCCGAAATGTAGTGGCACGGAGGACTTTGATGGCTGAAAAAGAAATGTGGTTATAGTTAAGGTTTTGACCTTGTTCTCTATAACCATGGCTCTGATACCAATCTGTAACACCCCTATTTTTACAATATAGCAGCGGAAGCTAATCCGGGGTATTACTTCAATGGAGGAAACAACATCATATCATAGAAAACGACCCAAAGAGAACGTTTGTTCAAAAGATACGTTATCATTCATTTCAAATCAGAGTTTTACAAAGGCAGGTCCCAAAATCTAGTTACATACAATGTGAATGATAACAGGTTTTAGCCATCTTTGAGTCCATGCCACTCCATGCCGTATATTGCTCAATAACCTGAGATAAACATGCTAAAAAGTCAACACAAAGGTTGAGTGAAATTCATAGGTTTGATAAACAGTTTGAATACAAGTCATAGTGTAATAATTGTACAAACACAATTTATGAAAATGGTATTGTTATGATCTGCGGGTCACGTTATTATATATCCGTTATTTGTAATAATTGCAACGAATACAATTATTATAGTAACTGTGTATTATTGCGTTATCGTCTTATTTGGTTTGTTTGGTCTAATTGGTCTTGTTCCTTGTCTAAGCACATCGCACTAACACATTATCATCAAAAGTCAATTTAACGACTTGAAGAGCTCATAATATCAATATATTAACATCCAAAGTCAATTTAACGACTTGAAGTCAAAATTTAACGACCTTGTAGGATTTATTACACTACACATTAATATCCAAAGACAAAATTTAACGACTTGAAGTCAATTAACTAATTGTAGGATTTTTACTTATTAACACATTATATCCATAGTCAAATTTAACGACTTGAAGTCAAATTTACCGACTTGTGGTTTAGATAACTTAGACAGCATTGTAATTGATATGTCAAGATAGCTGTAATGGTATTCGTAATTTTAGAAGGTATTCCCCTCACGGGTTTATGAAAAGATGAAATGTGAGGCTATGTATTTCATAAGTCTTTGAAAGTAATCAGATTGTTATAAGATAATGAGTATGTAAAAGATGTTTGTAAACAAGCTTGTATCCACTTCGCGGGCTTATAAATAACATGTAAAATAGTAAAGGCTGAGTTTTGAACTTCACTGATTTGTAGTTGTAATAAATATTCCAAAATGAAAGCTGGTCGTCCTTATCACAATCTTAACCAGGGAAGGTTGATATAGCAAAATGATAATAAACAGCCATGTCACGCAACCTGAGTAAATATGTTGAGTCTTAAGAAGATTGTACTCTAGAACTTTAGTTTTAAGAGTTATGAGTTTGATTGAAGAGTTTGGAATTATTGTATCACCGTTCGGGTCATCATAATTCAGAAGTCATTCAGTAAACGTTTGAGGAGCTAGGGCACTTTAAATCGTAAACCCAACAACTCAGTCAGAACGTAATACCAAGATGAAACCCCTTAATATGAAGCTCCCTAGTATTGTGATACGATATAATCGGTTTTAAGTCTTTTGATTAATATCTGGAAATGTTAAGCACGCCAAGTGTTAATTAAATTTATGTCTTGTAATGTTTTAAACATGATTTTATACTTTTTCAAAATGTTATATTTTAGACCCTTGAGTTTGAAAAGTGGCAAAATATACCCTTGGAGTTTGCACTTTTACGAGTTTGGTCCTTCAAGTTTAAAAGATATACCAAGTAAACCTTGTACTTTGAAAAGTGACATAATAGACCCCTGTAGTTATAACTTTGATAAAATGACATTTTTAGTCCTTTTAGTTATAAGTTTCCGAAAGTTACGATATATACCCCTTGCATGGATTATAATTACAAAACATGTCCAAATTGCCATGCAAGCTTATTTTAACATATTCAAAAGATTTTATATGGTTATAAATAACTAAATATGAAGTTTTTAAATAATGAAAGTTTTAAAAATTACGATTCGTTAAGCTAGGGATGCAAAAATGGGTCGGAATTAGGGTTTTAAGTAACGCGGGTAGCGCAGGGTTTTAAGTTCAAATTTCTTCATTAATCAATAAGTGGTTATTTTAACATTGTTAAGCATGCTAGGAAGATATTATAACATATTTATCATATTATAACATTTAGTTTAAGGAAAAAACATAAATTAGGGTTCTGGGTGTACAGTTTTGGATTCAAAACGGAAAAATGAGCTGATTGAGTTATGAAACTTAAACAGAGTATATTTACGATCATATGAACAATTATAATGGTGTAGTTAGCTGAAGTAGAACATTAAACTTGGGTTTGAGCTTTCTAAGGATCAAACATGTCTCCATTTTGTGGAACGGGGTCGTTTCGCGGTTGTATTTCCACTGTACGCCTTTGTATATTGTTCCCCTGGTGGTTCAAAATCTTCAAAGCTTTTCTTGAATAATCTTCTTATATGATCCTAGGATCATATGGAGCAGAGAATGTTTGCTCACTTGGTTATAGAAAGAAGAAGTGGGGGATGATTTGAAATGGAGGCATAATACCCCTATTTATAGTAATTTTGGAACTTGGTGACTAAGGATGCTAAGAGACCAGGTGAGGATATGTGTGGGAGCTATAGGTGATGTCGGAGAGCTATGGGATGAGTAAGAAATGCTATGGTGTTTAAGGTGGAGGTGGTTCTAGACGTTTTAGGGGTGTTGGTTTGATTTATACATGGCTGTTTTTGGACAGCCAACATCAGTCTCGGTAAAATATGGATGCCATTTTTACAAACGTAATTTCGTTTTGAAGCTCTAACCACCCCGAGCATTGTTAGATATTTGAGTCCTCTACAACGTTTAGTTTTACATATTTGAGGGTTACTATAGAAAAATTTAGAGATAATAGCCATTTACTACAGGTGTGCAGAATCTGCGTACCTTTGCCATTTCGGCTGTAACTAATTCATCCGACGTCGAATCGGGTTGATTCCACCGGCAAAATGATCACAAGACATAGGGCTACAACCTAGTGTTTTCACTTAATACCCAGAATCTATTGGATTTGTCTATCTATGTTTTATAGATGATCTGATTCTGAACTAGGGCCTGAGTTTTAGGTTTTAGGGTTGACTAGATTTGGGTTTTGTTTTAGGGTTTCTGAGGATATTATATTCATGTATAATGATGTTATAATGATGAAATAGGATTTGTAATGTTGTAAATTAAGTATTTACAACTTATTTGATTAATGGTTTAGGTTTAAAACGGATAAAAACCAAGAAACGGGTTATGGTTTAGAAACTAGCTCGGTTTTTGGGTTTAGGATTTTGAATTAGGCTTTTGAGTGTAAAAATGTTTATGAAAGCTTATGAATAGAATAATTAGGGTTTACACATTGTATATTGTGTGTAGTAGCTTGTACAAAAGTGGTGGTGAAGAAACTAGAATGAAAACGGAGGTAAAACAGCTATTTTGGAGTTCATGCTTCATGATTTGTACATTATGCTTTATAAGACTTGTACTTGACTTAGAGGGAGTTTATATTTCAAATGAGATGTTATATTACTTGTACATATGCTTTAGTAGCTTGTATATTCACTTTAGATATTAACCCTTCATGAAATTAGGGTTTAGAGGTATACGATAACGGTTTAAAGCCCGTTTTGATATAACGTTGCAAATGGTACATTATAGAAATAATGTACTTTGTAAAAAGGATATGATGATATTGACTTGACATGTTATGATGTTTGCTTGACATATATGAAGATAGGATGACATAGGTAGGTTGCGTGAGCTCGTCTACTTTAGTTATGTAAGTTACATGACATATTGAGATATTGACAATGCAAGTAATGTAATAAAGCGAAAAATTTCCCCGTATAATTGTGATCATAGTAAAATAGATTTTGCATTTGATGAAAATTCTTGGGTTGTTATAAGATATAACCTCCAATAAATTCATGATACCCTTATTATCTAAAAAAGATATTCAAAATAAGTTACCAAGAATAAAGCCCGAAATTAGAAATACTTTAGGATGGGTACATGATGTGTTTCAAAAGCCTTAAATTTATAATGACTGAAAATACCAATTTTATTATAGGGAAACACACGGGTAAAAGTATAACCCACGTATGTAGTATAATATTTTTAGGTAAGACCAGGTCGTTCCACGGGATTGGGTATTCTTAGAAAAAGTCGATAATATTACGAAAAAGGAATTATCTTATAGACTGTCATGGATCTAAAGATATTTGATTCAGGATATAAAGGACATGTTTGGTTAAGGAACAAGAAACATTATGGACAAACTTAAGTAGATGAATAATTCACGAATGAAATTATAATCGATTTAAGAATGTTTAATTACTTAGAAAGATTATCTATTATTCATAATGAAAAACCCTTTTGGCCTTTATCTTTTATTATGAAAAATGCTTTAAGTGTGATTCGCGTTTGATAATGAGTAATATAAACTTGCTAAACCAAGTTCGTTAGACATGTGGTTTAGCGTTAAACCCTTTTATACTTAGGTTAATGTTCGTTTACTTAGCCAATCCTCACAAGGCTAAGGTCTAGTTGTCATAGACAAACAACTTGGAAATCGATCACTTAACCAGAGTCTTTCGAGCTATATCCGGAATAAGTGGTGATCAAACGAAGATTAAAGAGTCCAAGTTCAAAAGCATCAAGCTTATATTATTCATATCAAAAGTTCATTCAAAAGTCAAGTTTGATCCATAATAATCATGTAGCCCCTAACCAAACATGTTAATCTACTCAACAATCATAATAACAACACATATAACCATCATGATAAATCCAACATTCATATTATCAAAGGATAGAAATATGTTTTTATGAAATTCCAAGAGTAGAGGTTCCAACTTTACAATGCTTTTCAAGAATAAAGCAATAACTGACTATAGTAACACTAGCAACTCCAACTTCATGAGTTTTTACTTCCTTTTCTACCCGGAAAGTGATGAAGGCGGTGGTTAACCTTCCAAAACCTCCTTAGAACTACTAAGTCTACTTAGAATTGATGATTAATGATTGAAAGATGAGAATGGGATGATTTTGCTTCAGAATCCGTGTCCTATTTATAGCTGAGGATGTGTTATCAGTTGCTGAGTTAGGGGGAGTGAAGAGTTGCATAATCATTGCAATCATTTATGATTTGGGAGTAACTGTCAGGAAAGTATGCCGCACATAAGAAATTGTGCGCCGCACTTGGTGCTTAATTAAATGGCATTCATTTTGTTTAGAAGTACGCCACACAAAATAAATTGTACGTCGCACTTTTTCTTTAATCATTAAATCCTATTTAATTTTTCTTCTAGATCCTTCATATAATGACCGTTAGTGCATTTAACTGAATTTATAACACCTTGTGTTTTCAAGTCATTGACGACGTCAATAAATCTACTATTTATTTTTAGTGTTGTACGCGTTTGCTTTAAATCGTAATCGTTAAGTTAAATCGCGTAAGCTAAAAATTATCGTTCAATGTAAACGGGCATCAAACAATTAAATGTTTACATCAAGCAAGTGTTAAGTAATTATTTTGAGGATAATTATTAACTTTGTTCATTTTATTTTTATTGGTTGCGTAAAGTGATTACGTTTCGCAATAAAATACGTTTAGGCATACCCAGAACCACCAAAACTTTTCTACGCTTCAACAAATACCCACATTTATACCCAATACATAAAAGTTACAAAAAATAAATCATATATATTCTGAAATTATTGCAATTTATACAAGGTTATATAAGAAAAATCTTACCACTTGACTTTGGTACTTCACTAGTTCATTAAACACACCCATACCTTGTTACTTTGACTCAAGACATGAAAACAAGAACGAACCCTTTGAATACCTCATCTTGCCTAGGAACTTCTATTGCTTACTTTTGACAAGACCCCTCATATATATGCAAGTAACACCAAGAAGAGATAACACATACATGCATAATCACCTAGAAAAAAAGTCAAAAACTTCTTCCTTGTGTCTCCTTTAGCCCACGGCTTGAAACCAACTCCAACCCAAATCCGTAGCAATTTTCTACACCCCATACACACACTTATACACTTCATCTAAGATTTTAGTATTCAAGCATTGGGCTAAGCATTTTCACGTATTAATCAAGTGAATGGACAGCTTGGGCAATATTAAGAAAATAGGGTTTTCTTTGGTGCAAGCTCTTTGGATTTTTTGTCTAAACAAGGGTTTGGATTATATTTGTCATCATCATCTACACTATAAGTCATATAGAACTCTTTATGTATCTTTCATTTATATAATTATGCATATGTTAGTTCTATTGTAGTTTGAATCACCATTTAGGATTTTTAACATGTAAATGGAGTTTTTACTTGTAATGACCATTTTGTATACTTTTATATATGTTGTAATATTACTTAATATCATGTTAAAAAAGGAATGAGAAAAGAATTTTACCATGTTGTTTTGGTGTAATAAATGATAAGTACAAATTAGGGTTTTAATGTTTTCCTTCATAGTTTCAAGTAAAAGAAATACAAGTGACATTGTTAACATGGATTATGGAACTTATAGTAAGGTTATATGATCATTACAATAAGGTTATAAACAAATGGGAGGATTGTACACTCATGGTTTTATGTAAAATGGTTATATATAAAACTAATGATTAATGGTTAAATATTAAAGTTATGGTTTATAAGTATATTGATGGACTTATAAAATTTGGACACATGAGGACTTGGATGGACAAATGGACTTTTATTATATGTAACATATATGAGATATATAAAATATAAGACTAGTGGTAGTCATAAGGTGAAAACAAGGAAACAAGACTTAATTTTGGACTCATGAAGGACATGCCAACATTCTGCCCAAATTCGTGTATAAGTATACTTATAATATATTTTTATAAGATAATACATTTCACGACGATTCCGAAAAGGTAAGAAACTTGTCAAACGGATTAATAACGAAAAAGTTACGTTAAAAACGAGTTATACGCTAATTAAACGGAGTTTATAAAATAACTTTTATAAAATTTATATCAAACAGCAAGTTTGATATTTTTATTAACTAAAACACATTTTTAGGATTCCAAAATGATAAGAATCGCAATTTTTTGATTTATAACGAAGAAGTTATGAATTTCGCGGGTTTCGGTAATTAAAAGTTTATAAAAATAATTTTATAAACTATGAACAGTAAAAACACTATTCATGACAGAAAGTTATATTTTTGTAAACCTCATAAAATTATAGAACTTTCAATTACGAGATCGTGCTCGAAAGAATCGTTAAAAACGGAGCTATAACGAATAAAATACGACATTTACGGGTTTTACGACAACAAATACGATTTAAATAAAACTCATGTCTGGTGTGAACAGTAAAACTTACTGTTCATCAGGGGACCAAAATTATAAAAATGCCAAATATCGATAACCCGTCTTAATACGAAAATATGGGCATAAGAAACGCAAGAAACGGATTAGAAACGTGAAAGTTATGACGATTTTACCAAAAGTATGTTTATAAACGTTTTAATTTTATAAACATGTTTTCACTTAAACATTTAGATGGTGATTAGCTATATAGACTTATGCATGGTAGGAGTACTTAATGTAATTAGTACTTATACGACCTTAAATTAAATAGGTTGCATCTGACGATTTGCGTGGCGCGTTATTTGTGATATACTTGGCATTACTCACTCAAGGTGAGTTCATAGCCCCACGTTTTACATGTTTTTGTTTTACAAAGTTTTTGGGGTGAAAAACATGCAATGCTTTACAATTGGACACAAGTGGTTAAGTTTTATGTTATGATTACGTGTTGCCTAAGTAGCGATAACCTATATCTGAGCCCATTATCATGAACTGTCAATTGCGGGATTGTGAGCGCGAATGTTATTAATAGATCTATTGGGTTTGACAACCCCGTTCGGGTGATTAGCTATCACTGGACAAACGAACGTATACCATGTCGAATATAGGATGTTGCGGGTTAGAACATCACCACGGGCAATGTAGGCCATTAATTTGGTATTCATACACGTCAAGCTTCAGTGTCTAACGAGTGTACGGGTGTGTAGAGTGGAAGGGGTTAGAAGGGACCTAGGTAAGGTAATGATTGAGCTGTTGTGATGATTTGACCTATTTCATGGTCAAGGAAATGACCTAGGGTTTGGGGAGCTAATGGGGGGGTAGAGGAAGTCAATACGGAATGTAGAGGAATAAGCCAATGGGGGAGCACCTCGACTTCTTAATTTAACGATCATTGTCTCCCTCCAAAAATTACAAATCCTCTTACCCGCCATGCAGCTCAGGTTTGTAACCGAGAAAGGAATGTTGGGAAAATCAAAATGGTATTATGGTTATTGAGAATGTTCAGGAGAAACGTATAATGGAATGTGATAGTAAATGGCAACTCGGGTTGGTCTCGTTCCATATAAGGAGGTTTCTTAGTTCGTAACCCCTAAGGACATTTGATGGTAAAGGATGGTTCGTGTGTTTTGTTCTTACTTATTGATTGAGAAAATGGGAGTCTATGAGATGTTATAAGTGGTGGTAGTGTTGACCAAAAAGTGAACTAATGCGGGTTCATTTGAATGTTAAGGCTTTTAATGTGGTGAATTCCTCTGAGTCACGCATGCTAAGCTCCAAGAAGTTGCCTGTTATGTTTGTCATGCGAATGTACTTTCAAGTTTTTGATGATTACAAGAGTTTTAGTCTTAGTATAAGATGCAAAAGGTGAATTTGAGTTCGTGGTATCACGCCATGGTCGGTGGTTTGGCCAATGACTGGCGTTTATAGACTGAATAGGTTTCATGCAGTTGGCTAGGTTAGTTCCACACTTTGTAACTCATAGAGAAGTAGGATGATTGACGATGTATGGTATGGCTCCTTGCTCACACAGAATCCGTGGGATGGTGGCGAGAATCGGAGCACGCAAAAGGTCTATACAAAAGGTTATGGCAGATTTTTGTGTGCAACTGGCAGATGAGGCTCGTGGGAGACATTGGAATCAATTAAGTAGGTTGAGAAAAAGAGGGATAATGTGGCGAATAACTGCAAGGATAAGATGGTGAGGGATGTATAATATAGAGATCTAGTCTGGGGTATGCTTTTGCGATACTGTATAACTTTGTTAAGGAATGGAGAGAATAGGGTATCTTGAGCCCAAGGTAACCACCTAAAACTCCGACCATGCACCCACTGGAGGGCCTTGTCGGCACACTTAGCTTCAACTGTAACCGTCCCGGGTCATTTGTCAATGGATGTAAAAGGTCGTGCCAAGTGAACAGCGTGATTCCTGTCAATGCTAGAAACCCAACTATTAGAGTGGTATGTGTTTAAATACACATACCTTTGACCATTAAAAATGGACTTAAATGACTAAAAACGTATCAAAAATACATTGTATTTGTATGTTTTGCATTTGTATTGTGCAAGAAACGGATATCTAAGAAAAAGACAAAAACAAAGCCAAAAAACGACAAAACCGAGCACGAGAACGGAAAGAGCATGAAAGAAAAGTCAAATCAATGCAAAAGTCAACCCCGACAAAGTCAAAGTCAAAGTCAACCCCGGGAAGTGACATTGGAAAAGGTCAAACCCAAACCCGTAAAACCTAAAAAGTCAAAGTGGGCCCACCCGTACCCACCTAGTAGGCCCAGGTCAACCCACTTAACTATTAATCCTTTTTAAACCTTTATAAAAAGCCCATTTCTTTTAATTAAAATCCAAACGGGCCCAATTCATATAACTAGCCTAAAGCCCAAACTGCCATAAACCCAATACCCCTTTTTAAAGTTGTTAACCCCTTAACCCTTTAACCTTTTACACTGTTAGTCCTTCAAAGACTAACAATGTTAGTCCAAAAGGACTAACGGTGCAATAACCAACTAAACTTCAAGGGCCAACTATGCATCTCCACAAGGATGTGTACTGCAATACCATAATACACTTTGAGGGGCCAATGTTGTCTAACTCCCAAGCTTCAAAACAAAATACCCTGCACCCAAAACCTTCCCGCCATTTACTGTTTATCCCATTCACACAATGCGTGTGTGTGTCTGTTACTAGAGCAACCCGACAAAAAAACCAACCCCACCTTCACTCTACTCCAAAATAACCCACCTTTCTACTCACCTCACCTCACAAACAAACATCCACGCTGGCAATCCCTAATGCTTCCATTCGTCAAGAACTAGGGACAAAAAAATAAAGGGTTGTGATTTATTTGATTGGGCAACAAGAAAGATTAAGAGTTAGGATGAGGTCTTGGTTTCCTCTCACAGCAAAAGCACAACAAACACATCTCCTCAGCCTATAAAAAAGAAAAAGACAGAGAATGTGGAGCGAGGAGAAGGAGTAGTTGTAGTTTTTAAGTTATGTTTTTAATGTCTTTAAAATTCTGTTGTTTTTAAATTTTGAAGCCTTGTAAACTTCTTCTGTTTGAATGAAATCTAAGTTTATGCAAAATTTGTCATTGTCTTTTTAAACTGCTTAATTTGTTCTAGCTTATTTCTTGTTTGAAATTTGTTGTGTTTAGCTTCTCTATCATTATTATGCATGTTTGTTGTCTGGTCGCTAGAAAAATCTTGCTTAATCCAGTATTTTCAAGTTTAAAAATGTTAAAAGGAAACTTTAAGGGGTGTTTGGCATATGGTTTCAAAACGGGTCAAACCAAGTTAAAA